>JAWZTD010000029.1:2325174-2413987 GCA_035221335.1 Echites panduratus
CCCCCCCCCCCCCCCCGAGAAGTGTGTAAATCAAAGTCAGAATAATATAAACAAAGAATAAGAAGGTTTTAGAACATAAGGATTTAATGACCTTTGACCCAAAATTTTATGTCCTCAAACAAGGCAGATAATTTCATTAGAAAATAAAAAATTACATCAAAGATCTTCAATATCATCTATATTTATTAGAGTTAAACCCTTAGATCTTTACAAATACTAATCTAATTAGGATATGGTTTTTTTAATATAAATATATCAGAAGTATAATAATTCCTCATCCAAGTGCAACTACATTATCCTTATTTAATTAGGATTCCAACTATATTTGCTAATTAAATTAAAAATACAATATAATCCAACAACAACATTAATTCCTCTACAAAATTTTAATTCATTTAGAAAATAAAATATTTTTAAATAATTTAAAATAAAAATAATGATATTTAGAGAAACTATTAAATTTTTGGAGAAAAAAAAGCTGGAGTATTTGCTTGGATTAAATGCTTCAAAAAGGGCCGGCTAGGCCTGAACCACGCGAGGTGAAGACTTCAAAGGGGTCAGGCTGGACTGACTCCACTATCTAAAGTAGTCGTCAAAAACCTAACTCAGTCCAGGTCAAACTAGGCTAGGGGACTAAAAGTTTTTTTTTATCTACATTATAAAATATAATTGAAACAATTTATAAAATATCATAATAAATTATAAAATAAGGAAATGAAGTTGTAGTTAATAAAACTTCTTCCTAAATGAGAAAAAAAAACTCATTAAAAAAAGTAAACTAATGATTAAAGTAAAAAAAACAATAGATAAATTATATTCTAAAAAAGAAAAACTAAACTAATAATTCTAAATTTCTATTTAAAGAAATAAATTAACAATAAACGTAAAACATGTAAAAATATATATTTATATATATATAATAAACATAATAATTATTCTAATATAATATATATTAAACAAAAACTATCCCAAGAACCAACCCCGTCCTATCCCACCAAAGCTCAGCACAAAGGATGAAACAAAATGCCCTCTATCAAATTGAGTTTACAAATTTCACAACTTCCAATATTATTATGAGATTAAATCGGGCCAAGCTGATCCAAGTATAAAGCCCTTTTGGACAGCCCATAAAATAGCAAAAAGTTCATATCCATTTTAATTGGACTTTTGGGCCACAAGATCATTGTTACTTCGAATGATGATAGTTGGTCTTTTGAATAAATAATGGGCGGATAAGAGTTTAATTTTCGGTGTTCATTCAAAAAAATAAATATTAAGTATTTATTTAAATATTTTGAAGATAATTTTCTTCATCCTAAAAAGATGTCAATTAATTACTATAAATTTTAATTAATAAGGTAAGATAGTAAGCAATAACATATTTTTCTAAATACTTTTATGAGTTACAAGAAATATTTAATTTTTTATAGGAATCTAATATTCACATTTCAATGTATAAAATAAATATAAATATATATCTAAATAAATACATTAAAAAAATAGTTAATTTTATATGATATAGTATTATTTATTTACTTATAAAACACTTGTATGTAAAATAAGGGTTTTCATTGGATATGCAATTGTCAAAAAAGTCATCTATTTTATATTTTCTTGCCATTGTCATATATGTTTTTGTTTTTAAAAATAATTATCTATTAAATATTGGAAAATAGAGAAAAATACATGAAATCCAAAAGGTCAAAAAGCTATAGGATGATGATTGATAATAAAAATGCTAAAAAAATCAAAACAATACACATTAATAAAAATTTAAAAAATTGTAAATGAGAAGTCTTTTAAAATATTTTGAGAAACTTAAATTTTTTGAGTTTTGTGTGTAAAATTGAAATAAAAATAAAATTATAGAAAATAGAAGGTAAGAAATTAAATAATTGAAATTTAGAAATAATTGAAAAACATTTTATACTATTGTTTTATTTATTATGTCTTGCTTGGATAACAGCTTTCCTGTGATTCGAACAAGTTATTGTTGAATTTTGCTAGAAAGTTAGATAATTTACTATATTTGGAGTAAATTTTAATAATGACTTTTTTAAAATAAGTTAAAAGAAAATTTTCATGAGCTTGGAACGTCAAATCAATAACCATTGGACAACAACTGTCTTATCACTTAAATAAGTCATTGTTAAATTTCGATAATAAGCTAGATTATGGACTAATTTAATGTATCCATATATGGACCTACTATATGATTTTGTATTTTTTTTACATATTTATATGTCGTTCCTTATTATATTAATTAAAATTTAATAAGTGTTTTTAAAAGTTCAAATAACTTATGATTTAGTTTTTCTTTTTGAGGATTAATATATAAAATATATTAAAAATACTTCATTGATTTAAAATTGAATATCACATTTTTTATTTTGAATTATTCAGAAATGACTATCTCATTTCCTAAATTAAATAAAAATTTACTAAGTAAATTGACAATATAATTTTAAAATAAACTAAATCAAACTATTTTTTTAAAATACATATAAATCAAAATAAGACATTTAATTCTTAAGAAAAAAAATAATACTTAAAATTGATATGTAAAACTTTTATTAATATAATAGAAATTGAAAACCTTTTATCATATCTTTAGGGTCCACATATCCACCCATGTATTTAATAAATTTATAAAAATATTTTCAATGTTGAAGTAGGCAAGCAAACTGAAAATCAGGAAAAAAAAGAAAATTAATATTCAAAAGTCCCCTTTCTTTTTCTTTCTTTATTTCTCTCGGAAGCTCTAGAAACGGTCTCTAGAAGCTGTGAAGCAGAGCTGCTTCTTCCAATAACTACTAATAACTGCTGGCACTTCCGTCATTGCGCATGTTCTTCTGGCACTTTCCTTGTTGGCTTCTCTTCAACATTTCTGCATCCTAACCTAATCTTTCTCCAGCACCTCTGTAAGTTCTTGTTTCTTCTTCTTCCATGTTTATTATATTCATTTGATTAATTATTATTTATCATTTGCATTTTTAGTTTCAATTACTGTTTTAGTTCCAGTTGTTATGGTGATAGTGTCTATGGTGACATTCTTTTAGGTATCCCAATTCTGGGTTTCAATTCTTCATTTTGATTTAATGTGACAAGGGTAACTTTTCTCTTTGCCGGTATTGCTTACGGCGCTGTTTGGTTATTCCTTTCTTTAATTCTAATGAATGTGTTGGACATCATGTATATGGGTTTATGGTTTCAATTTTAGGGTGGGGATACTTTATTTGTTTATTGTGATTGCTGCCTTTTTCTTTTCTATTTATTTGATCCTTCCTAGTTTTGTTCAATTTTCAATCTTGTTATGAATCTTTAAATAGTTGAGAGGTGCATTTGGTTTTCAGAAATGCACAGTTTGGTGATTACTGAGATTGCAGGATACAACCACTACTGATTTCTGTAACTACTGTCGGTTTTATGTGAGTTTCATATTGATCTTTTGCCATGTTGTTAATGAGTTTTATAGAAATTGGATACTTGCAGATACAGGTGTTCTAACTGTACAAAACCTTCAAAAATTTTGATTGTTTGAACTTTCAGTGAATGCTGTATTTTGGAATTCATGATCATGATCCTCTGGGAGTTTCCCTCTCTTATTTGGTAGATTTCCAGCTAAGACATTTTATGTTGCTGCTTTTAGTCTCTCTGCAATTTTGTTTACTTTTTTATTTTACTCACCTTATCTCAAAAATTTATGCCATTTTACTTGTATGTATGATCCCAATTCTAAAGTTTTGAATAGGAATTTTTGGTTTGTGGTGGTGATTGACATGATGCAGTTCGAAACAGCTTAAAGTCTCTGATTAATGATGAATGCCTTGGAACTGTGAATCTAACTACAGTTACTTTCCATCTTGGTTTCTTTTAAGGCAACAGAAGTAAATAAATCGATATTTCACTATTTCTGTTTTCTGATTAGGGGAAAATGGTTTCAATGCCTCTCAACATTAACCAGGTTAGTACTTTTCAGGAATGGCGGCCGAGCCTGCTTACACTGTGGCATCTGATAGTGAAACAACTGGAGAGGAAAAAACTTCAACACCTTCACCTGAGATTGCAATTGGTATAGACATTGGTACTTCTCAATGTAGCGTCGCGGTGTGGAATGGCTCTCAAGTTGAGCTCCTAAGGAACACTAGAAATCAGAAGCTAATGAAATCATATGTAACCTTCAAAGATGAAATTCCTGCCGGTGGAGTGAGTAATCAACTAGCTCATGAGTATGAATTGTTATCAGGAGCTGCAATATTCAACATGAAACGTTTAATTGGTAGAGTGGATACTGACCCGGTTGTTCATTCGAGCAAAGCCCTCCCTTTTTTAGTGCAGACCTTGGACATAGGAGTCAGGCCATTTATTGCAGCTCTTGTCAACAACATGTGGAGGTCTACTACCCCTGAGGAAGTTCTTGCAATATTTCTTGTTGAACTAAGAGCAATGGCTGAAATTCGACTCAAACGTCCTGTGAGAAATGCTGTCTTATCAATTCCTGTTTCTTTTAGCCGTTTTCAGCTGACTCGGATTGAACGTGCTTGTGCTATGGCTGGTCTTCATGTTCTAAGATTGATGCCTGAACCAAGTGCAGTTGCTTTGTTATATGCACAGCAGCAGCAGCAAGTTGACCATGGAAATATGGGAAGTGGAAGCGAGAAGATTGCCCTTATATTCAATATGGGTGCCGGCTATTGTGATGCGGCTGTGACTGCAACTGCTGGAGGAGTGTCACAAATTAAGTCAGTAGCGGGAAGTACCTTAGGAGGGGAAGACATACTTTTGAATGTTATGCATCATCTCTTACCTGAAATGGACAATCTCTTCTCTGGCCATGGGGTTGAGGAAATAAGAAAAATGGGGCTGCTTCGAGTTGCGGCACAAGATGCAGTCCACAGGCTTTCTACCCAACCAAGTGCTCAAATTGATATTGACTTGGGTAATGGTCTCAAAATATCCAAGGTTCTTAGCAGGGAAGAATTTGAGGCTGTAAACCAGGAAGTGTTCCAAAAGTGTGAGTCTCTAATAAAGCAATGTTTACATGATGCAAAAGTGGATAATGAAGATATAAATGATGTAATTCTTGTTGGTGGCTGCTCATATATGCCAAAGATAAAGAATATGATGATGACTATCTGCAAGAAAGAAGAACTTTATGCAGGAATGCACCCATTGGAGGCAGCTGTTCGTGGAGCGGCATTGGAAGGAGCAGTGGCTTCTGGAATAAATGATCCTTTTGGGAGTTTAGATCTGTTAACTATTCAGGCAACACCTTTGAGCATCGGTATCCAGGCTGATGGAAATAGTTTTGTTCCCATTATACAGCGAAACACAACCATGCCAGTCAGGCGAGAATTGGTTTTCACTACCATTCATGATAACCAAGCTAAGGCATTAATAATTGTGTATGAGGGTGATGAAGCAGTAGTGGAAAAAAACCATCTCCTGGGTTATTTTATGATCACGGGTATTCCTCCTGTTCCCAAAGGCATTCCGGAGATTAATGTGTGCATGGACATTGATGCATCAAACATTTTACGAGTGTTTGCAGGGGTTATAGTGCCAGGGCAACAAAACCATCCAACTCCCTTCATGGAAGTGAGGATGCCTAGTGTGGATGATGGCCATGGCTGGTGCGCGGAAGCTCTACACAGAGCTTATGGATCTACTTCAGATTTAGTCACGGTGCAGAAGAAGGGACATCAGTAAAAAAAAAAAAAATATGTATTTGGAGTTGTGTTTTTCATCATTTAGTGGGATGTTAGAAGTTAAATGTTTTCTGTCGAAATATTCTGTAAATTATCCTTGAGTATTTGAACCTTCTGCAAGTGAATAAAGATGTGCTCAACAAGCAGGGTTTCTGATCTGAAAATTCATTTTGCATACTCTGATATGAGCTGCAGTGATGAAGTGGTGATGCTGTTGTCACATTTTCTTCTTATGTTTACTTTCAACGTGAATGCAAACCGATGGTGATCAAGCTGCAGCTTTCAATAGATTGTAGCACAATAATCATTGAATGCCATAGTTAATGTTTCTATTTTACTGTTTTTTGCTTTGGCTCCCATAAAGATTGCTTTCCAGTAAGTGGATATTAGCTTTATGTTTATCCCTTTGATTGAAACTAAGCCACTAAAAGGGTTTGTGGTGATAATCCTAAAAAATGGGATTCCTGGTTGTGTATATTTCAATGTCATAAGATAATTTTAATGGAACATCAGAAGAATGGTGGCGAGTGTCCCATAGGAACAAGCCCCTCTTCCTTGCATTTACTCATGGGCATCTTTCCCAAGGTTAAGATATGTTCATTTCCATTTTGCTAAACATGTAGTTGCGATAAATAGCAAATTCCACCTATTTGTACAGGTTAAACGGGCAGTTGAAACATAAATGAGGCATCACAGAGGCAGAGTGAAAACAGCAGCTTTCTTTCTCAAGTCTTAATGGTGTGGTTAATGAGGAAGGAAAGCCATTGATCAATCCATCTCAACGCATTTAAATCAAGTTTGGTCATATAAAACTACAAGTACACATGGATAAAGGGGAGAAAGTTTTCTCAAGAGGGAAGAACAAAATCAGCAAGCGAACTCTCTGAAAGGTACCAAAAGCCCCTTGACTACCAAGAATGGAAGGAGAAGCCTGGCACTGAAAGGAAGTACAAGAAAGGCAAGCTCGGGGAGCATGTTAACAAATAAAGAACAGATGACAGACCATAGCTCCTGTATATCTACACAAAGTTCTTCTGGCGAACACATAGTGACTAAAAGGGATCTCAGAAACTCTCTGTAAAAGTAAGAGACAGGCAGTGGCAACTATATTGCTGCTATATTCTAAAACTCAGGTGACATGTTTGTCACCATACATCAATCAGAATGACACAAAGTCATCTCCATCCAAAAATGGCATTTTTATGGCACTAAAGAAATCTTGTTTCCCTAGTTTCCACATTTATAGTATTCCTATTCATATGGGTAACTGATTTCTAAAAGTGCAATTATGCTTCATTAGCTACGTATATCATGCTAAACATTTGTATATCTTTTCTTTAAGAATCATGCAGGTAGCTCTTATTCTTATTTATCGAAAAAACAAACGAGACTAATTCCAACACCTGGCAAAAATGGACAGGAAATTCCTTACAGGCAACAACTTGGCAAAGCCCCAGCTTGGGAAGGCAGAGGGGGTTTTAACAATTTGAAGACCAGGAATATGACACATGAGACTGGGGTTATAAAAGGCTTCTAGAGGTAATGTCAGAGCCACTTCGTTCGAAAATGGTTATTCCCAATTTCATCTGATTAAAAGAAATTCTGGAGAGATTATTGGAAGAATGCAGAACTTATAATCTGATGAACAAGATATAAGACGAACTTTGATAGTTCAGAATGAAACAGAGATGGCTACAATATTCATGAACCCATTTGTGCCCCTCTATTAGTAGGACTCCTGATGAGCTCAAATTAAACACTTCCTATTCAATCCTGCTTTGGAAAATGCAACGAGTAAATTGAAAAAACCAGAAAACTGAAAACTAGTTACAGTAGCAATTTCCTCACTTAGCTCGATGACAAGCAAATTTACCAGCAACTATTTCAGCAATTTGATGTGGAGCTAGCAAAAGGGAACTCACGGAAAGTGGAAGGCTATTTCAGATCAACTTCATATATTTTAAGTCATGCACATAAAAAACAGCAGAATCAAGATGATTCTTCTTTTAATTTAGTGACCACATTCCTTGAAGAAGAAATTCTATTCAAGAATGGACTGTATATATCCAATGTAACTCATTAAAAAATTCGAACTTCATGTAACTACTAAAAACCTTTGTTAGCAATTAAAGAAGAATATGCCTATTCGTTCTTCCAGACATACAACATCAAGGAGAAACCAAGACCCGGTAGCTTAGAATCTCCTAAACTTCCTGAGGAGGGCCAAGGCAGTAAGGAGAGATCTGATAGTGTTTGGCTGGTCCATAACTTTTCGGCTGACAAACAAGTCTGAAACATGAAAACTGCACTGCCAAGACTTGTGCTACTGAATAACCAGTTGTAAACATCCCAGAAAATTTCCACAGGGAGGCCATCAACCAAAATGGTGTAGTTTCCGCGGAATTTCCACTTGAGATGTTTCACTTGCATTACAGGTTTACTGTCAATCCTAATCACAAGGCAAGGTTCATCATTGCCATTCGTATCACACTCAATTTTAAGGTCATGAATTTGTCCATTGTCAGAAAATTGAGCTTTGGTACCATAAATCCTCTTCCCAAAAATATGTTCCCTCTTGGAGATGAACAGTGTGCTTGAAACAGAAGGGTTTGCACTAGTCTTCTTGAATGCTTCTTTCCTTAGATCCCCAACAACCAAAATCATCTCCCCCTTGCACACCACTGCTAAATAATACCCCTCCAGAGGCTCTGGGCTAGATCCAAATTTCGCAAAACAAAGGTCCCAGAAGATGTCAATTTTAGCAGAATTCACTTCAAAACACTTGGACCCTTTTCTTTTAGAGAACAAAGAAGGCTTCACATCTACTTTACAGAGGCACTGATGAGACAAATCATCTATTTCTACACTAAGACAATGACCCATCAAATTCTTGCTCCAAACAATAGTAATTAGACAAGATTTACCAAGCAGTTTACACTGGTATACACAAGTGACCAAATTCTGAGAAGCCTTACTTACTCCCATACCACTCGAACAAGAAGCATCAGCAACTTGAACACCATTTTCACCAAAGCAAGATGGAAAATCCCTCATTTTTTCAGCACATTCAAGAAAACCCAAAAACTAAAACAACCCACTCCTCAATTTTATCAAAAAAGAAACCAACAAAAAACAAGGACACCCCCTTTTAATTATCCCCTTTAAATAATTAAAATTGGATCAAAAGCATAAGGGCAAGTTCAGCATACCAGAAATAGCTGCATCAATGGAAAGAGATGAAATCAAGAACCCATCTGTTAAAAGCAAAACCGCACTAAGATACAGAGAGTGCTCTGAGGAATGGTAGATAGTTACCCAATTTGAAGTGGGAAAAGGGAATTGCAAGAATGGATTTAAAGTACAAGGAATCAACTGTGTCTAAGGAAAGGACAAGTGGTGCTTTAGATTAGGAGCAAATTTTGCGGGTGTTAGAGGAGGGGCCAAAGTTAAAAGGAAAAAAATTTCCACAGGCAAAAGCCAAAGGTCTAGAATGACTGTCAGTTGTTTTTCTGTCCTTTTGCATGCAGAGAGGATCAGAAAAACGACATTCAAACAGATAAACAGAGAGTAAAAATATTCAAAGAGAGATTATGACAATTTAGGTTTAGATTCTTCTATGTTTTTGATTGAACAAGGGAAAGCAACAGATAGATTCTTGAAATATAAGCCTTCGCTTTGAATTGATTTAGTAAAGGAAAAGGAGGGCAGTTAGAACGCTAACAGGAGATGGACAGATTTGGATCCGAATGTAAGTGACAAGTAAGTACTCTTATTGAATTAAATTAAAATTTTAATTTTTCATTTGATGCAATTAATCTTTATAAAATAAAACTCAACTAAACGGATCTCTATAGGATAAACTAGACGCTACTCAAACAAATGCCTCCCAATTTGATTAAGTTTTTATTTGTCAATTAAAATTTTAGTTTGATTTGAGAAAATTTTTAAAAAATTATTTTAATTATGTATTGTTTTACGAGCGGTGTCCGTGCGGCACCAAAGGATTTGCTCGAATAAATCCGTATCCTGTTAATTTGGATTCAACTCGATCTTGTTGTATATTTTAGTTTTTGTAAACTTGTAAAGAGTAACGGTAAAATCAAGATCGAAGTGAATGTAAGTCTAGTCTAGATATCGTTTATAATAAATAAATTAATTAATTAATTAAAAAAGTATCCATGCCAGACATATGGAAACATATTGACTGTATCACTAATGATTACAAATTTAGTAAAAATAGAATTTGAGAGATGATGAGTTTTGAATTATAAAAATGACTAATATCTTTATGTTGAGATTTATTTTCTAAAAATTCTACTAAATTAGTCTAGATAAAATAGTCTAGAAGAATTTTATACAAATATTAAAAGTTTTGCATAAAATATTACAAAATAATTTCAGAATCAAATACTATGTTTTCATATATATATATATATATATATATGTGATTATTAGAACTTATATGGGTTAGGGTAATTTCGGGAAAAAGCATTATTTACTTTATTCTACTTTAAACAATATTTTTTTTATCAATAATAACTTGTAAAGTACCAATAATTAAATAAATTAAATTTTGTTTTAATTTAATTACTAAACAATCAAATATATTTTGAGATGTGTGCAAATTATTTTATGAAGATAATAAAATTAGGTTCTGTCATGTCATGTTGACCTCAAGGAAGCAAATCCCTTGTCGCCAAATTTTGTCCAATCTCTCTCAACTGTAATGCCAAAAGCGACTCGAACCTTTAACCGGATTGGATCGTCAGAACGGGTTGACCCATTCGAGTATCAATTTAAGCAATAAAATTATTTAAGATGTTTATTCCTTTCCATTATAGAAAGTAAAATCTAAGAATTTTTCCTATAAATTATATTATATTTGTCCCACTTAAATAAACCCTCTACCTAACATAACTCTCAAATTATTATGAGGGGAAAAAAAAAGATCTCAAAATTTCAACAAATTGGATAAAAATTGATAATATAATGTAATAAATAATTTTAAGTGGATTATATATTGGTTTGAATCATCAAGGAATCAAATTACTCGAGATTCGAGTGTAAACGAGTTGAACTTGAGCTGACGCAAGCTTGAATTAAACAAAACTCGAGTTATTTTTAATTTGAAACTCACGAGTCAAGATTTAATATTTATATAATATTTTATATATAATTTTATTTAAATTATAAATAATCATATAAATAATTTTTTTAAAATAAATAATATCTTTTAAATATGTTTTTGAAAAAAATTAAAAAAATTAAAAAATTATTTCAAGTATAGCTGATTCGAGCTCGAGCTCAACTAGACTCGATTGCACCCATAATAGAGATAAAAATTAGTTTGTATATCAATTTAAAAATTAAAGAAGAAAAAAACATAATTTGATATTTCAGATTTTATAGATCCAATATTTTAATTAGAGACACTAATTTAAAGATCGAAATTACTCTCACCCACTTCAAAAGCTTAAGTTATTAGAAAGGGATTGAATTTAATCCCAACATGTGAAATAATAACACAATAAATGGAGTGAAGCCAAGTGTTAATTAAACTTAGAACCTCATGTTCTGATATCACGTTAAATATTTACATGTTTCTTAAATTTCCACATACTCTAAAAGTTTAAACTAAGTGTTCATTTCTAAACTGCTCAGAATAGAATTTAGCTAGGAATATTTAATTTCAGACTAAGGGATTACATATTTTATACATGAGAAATCTTAAATATTCTTGATATTTACTCAAATATGTGTAAAATATGTATGCATATAAATTTTGTGAAGCGTGTGGGTAACACAAGCCAATGCGTGCGAGCAACAAAATTATGAGCAATGAAATGTGCAACACTAGCTACTTTAACCAAAGGTATCCAATGATGAGAATAATATATAGTTATATGATATGAGCAAAGACTTTCCTCTCTTCTCTTCTCTTTTCTTTCATCCTTTCTTTTCTTCTCTTCTCTGTATAATGTATATGTGTTTGAGTAAATTTTAGTTCACAAACCTTGTTGACATTGAAATGATGTTAATTCCACGTCTTCTCTTCCTATTAGCTCTTCTTTCTCTTCTGTTTTCTACATACATATCCATAAATGGCGTGAAAGAAACCATTTATGGAACACACATGGAAACCCCTAGCTAGTTTTTTCTTTTCTTTTTCTTTTTTTTTAAGTGCCAGTTTCTTAATTCTCTGCTGCTACTAGTTTAATTGCAAGTCCCTTACCATCCACCTCAAATGGGAAACATTTTTTACCCGAGAGTTTGGGATATACATAAATGTTATAAAGTGTATTTCTATATAAATATATATCAGAGTTATTAGTATGTTTTGTAACATTCTATAACGTGTGTATATATAAACCCTCAAGAAAGAAAATATAATGAAATAAATTTTAATGTGGATACATATAAGTATAACTAACGCACTCGTTAAGCTTTGTAAGCTCAGAAAGGTCTCAAGTTTAAGATACGATGATGATAAGTGGAATGTAATGAACTTTCAAAAAAAAAATTTTTTTACTATCTATTTATAGTACATTTGTGCACATAACTTATATTTTAGTTATATTATTGAATAAAATTAAAATTTTAGGTTACTAATACCTCTAGAAATTTTGTGAGAGTTAAAATGCAAGAAACATTGCTGAATTTGTATATGGGGATACCAAAGAGCAAATTAAAAAAGACAGCTAACTTTTGCACTATTATCACTGAGAAAATTTTTGTGAAAGGGGAAAGGAGAAAGTCAAAAAGAAAAGTAATATGCTTTTGCTAACTAATATTATTCATGATATCATGCATGCATGTATATATAATTATTCAATAGAATATTAGAAAAACTGGAAGAGAAAACATTGTAGTATGACAGCACAGATTTCACTACTACTATACATTAATGGGAATTATGTAACCTTTTGTATAAATTAAGGAGAAAATTATAGTGTAGATTATAGCTTTCTCAGATACCTTTCGATCAATTAATCTACCTAGTTTTTTGATACAATAATCCTTTGTACAACATTTTCTTTTTTCCTTCTTATTATTACCCTTAAATTTTAAGAATTTTTCATTAAATATATATATAATTTGGAGATAGATATTCAAAACATCAATATTTCAAATTCTGCTAGTTTAATGGTAAACAATAATATCAGAGATAAAAAAATTTCAAGTTCGAGACACAACTCGACGGTGGGGATAAAGAAAAAAAAGGGGTTTTACATATATATATATATATATATATAATAGTTGTTTGTGATATATAGAACTAGGGTTTGTGTGGAAAGGATGGAAAAACAGGAATAAGAAAGGACCATGGCATGCTTGGGCCAAAAACTAGGGTAAAGATTGACTGTAAGACAGAAGTATGGTTTGTAGTTCCTCAATGAAGATATATATATATCACTGACTGAGCCAAATATCTTCAAATACAATATGATGATGATGAAAATGATGCATTTTTATCACAAGAAGGAACATATTCTACCTGACTTTCTTTGAGGGTCAAAAAAGGGTTTCGTGTGAGACAAAACATGCCCTGTTTAATGGACTTCTCCATCCCACCATGTTTTGTCATTTTTTGGTAAAAACTTTCAAATTTAAATACTTATTATTCATTCACAAACCCCTTTTTTTTTTTGGAATATACTGAAAAAAATTAAATGGTATTTTTCTCAGTAGTTTTTCTACAATTTGTACAATTTTTTTTATTACAAAGCATTAGAAATAAAAGATAAAATATTAGAAAAAGAAAGAAGGTTTAATTTGTATATATAAATATACAGACACATAAAGAGATTGCTTACATAAAAAATCTGAGTCTCCTCTTTATCATCATCATCATATGTGATCCATTCCTCCATTTTTTAATTGACATGCCAGCCATAAAGATGGAAAGGTTGCTATTTCTGCAGTGAAAGCAATTTGCTTTACTTTTCCACTCCTCGCCCTAATATTCTCTCTATCACATCGAAACTCAAACTTTTGTGTATATTTAAGTGTATTTGACCAATGTATTGATAATGTAAATACATACAGAAAGTACGGATCTTAGCATTCTTGATATAAATGTTCTTTCTATTTTTTTGTCTCTTCATACAATTGCTTATATTATATGTATATTTATGGAAATTCAATCGGAGTGTTATATATTAAGTGTTCAATGTAAAGAGCATTTATGCTGTTCACAATATTTTTGTCGATGAATATATTCTCTCTCTCCAGAATTAAATGAATCCATATTTTTATTTTAAATTGTCTAAAAATAATGTCTTATTTCATAAATTAATTAAAATTTTATTAAGAAATTGATATTTTATTAAGTTTTAAATGATTTAAGTCAATTTATATAAATTAAAATTAAACATTTAATTTTAGACACTGAAAATAAATCATTCTTAATATATACTATTGCATATGTACTTTGAATAAATTTGATTCACATTATTATTCTTTCTATTTTTATATTTAGTGACTAGGATGACATAAGCGGTAATTATTTAAAATTACGAAAATTATTAATGAAAATTTGGATGAACTCCAGACGATAAAGGTTAAAATTAGGAATATATATTTAATATATATAAAAGCATTTCAAATGAATGTTTCTATTTTCATTTTCAATAATCATAAATTGACTTTCTTTAGTAATAGAAATTAATTAAAATTTTACTAAAACCACCCATATTTCTATTAAAAATGAATTAATTCAAATTCTTTTTAAAAAATTTATCCATATCAAATTAAAAAATCAAAATTCCTAAGTAATATTTAATCCTTGAAATATTTTTCTCCTTTAAAAACCTTAATTAAAAGAAAAATTCTATTATAGGCCCACCTAACCTGGCCAAGTCTGAAGAATAATAACTCATGCTCCCAAACACCGAGGTTACCCATGCCTAGGTGGAAAAGTTGGTGCACTATTTACCGTGGCCCCCACTTCTATTTTGCCCGCATGCTCTCTCGATCTCCTCTTGCAAGTCAATCTCAACGGAGCTGAAGGCGCATTGGCCAGGACGCCAGTTCGAAACCCCCTAAGCAGAAATTAATAATATACCTTTTTTATATATTAAGGAGATCATGCATGTGTAAATCTAATTATAAAAAAATAAATATTTAAATTTATATATTTCAAAATATATACAAATTAATTTTAGAAAGTAACAATAACCATATAACAACTTCCATCAAGTAATATAATTAGTTAGTAGTTGATCTTCATAATATAATATGAATTATTTTTGATTTAACTATATATGTTTTTTTAATTTTATCATTTATTTAATATTCTCTTATGTTTATTGTGAAAAAATAAAATTATATTTATAAATAGTAGAAAAAATATTTTAAATCTAACTCACATTTATTTAATAATAATAATATAAAGTATTACGAAACACATATTATGAACATGTTCTTTTTAAATATCTAATGCTCAATAATTATATCAATTGTATTTTTTTCTAAATAAATAAAATAAAAAATTTAATCAAGTATTTTTTAAGTTTATTTTATCTTTTAATATTTAATTTATAAAATATATCTAAAAAAAATAATTTTTATAAAAAAATTTATTTTTCTTAAAAAATAAAGATAGTCTAATTTAACTATCAAACTCTAGATTTAAATGTATTTTACGTAAAAATCCATAACATTCTTGTATTATCAAATATGCACGAGTCTCTTGGCCAAATGCCACCCATACCTTAAATGCTATTGGTTTTGGTTAGGCTGATGCTCATAAATCAGGAATTATTGGTTTGAGGAACCGAAAAATGAGGTCCGAACAAGAACTGAAACCTTTTAAGGGCCCAAAGCCCACATTTACTTAAGACAGAAACTGAACCTACATATTTTCAGGCCAATAAAATTAGGCCCGAATTGGAAAGAGCTTTAAATTTCTTACTGGGCATTTATCGGTTGGGTTTTACTTGGGTGAGGCATGGGCTTGGTGACCGTCCAGCTCTAGTCCAAATTTACCCGTTCGTTTAAATATATTTCATAAATATTAAGAAAATAAGAATTTTATTTATTTTGTGATATTTTATCTATCATAATTATTATGAAATTAGGACTGAGAGTATTAGAATTGGTGGATATAAAATTGAAATATGTGAAATAATTAATTAATTTTTAAAAAATTATAAATAAAATACATTAATGAAGGATATAGAAAGAAATTCAAGTTTATTTTTTATATTGAAATGTGTAAAAAATAATTAATTTGGGATGAGAGAGAGAGGGAGAGTATTCTTTATATATTAGGTAAATTTCAAATTTCATATTAGTCAAGGTCAATATATAATTTATTTTATTTATTTATATATCTATAAGAATAGAATTTCTTTCACCAGTAAAGATATGTATTTTAATCGAAGTGAGGTCAATTTTTTATATAATAAGTTGTTAGTTGGTTTTAATGCAGATTAAAAATATTTAAATATAACTATATTTTATCCAAAATATTCTTATATTATTTAATTTTTAATTCTAATTCACTTTAAAACCTTTTTTTGTTATATAAAAAGAAAAAAAAACCCCCCACTAGTTTTAGATTATATTTTGGAATGGGGTTGAGTTTTTTTATTTATTTATTTAACTATTGAGAATCAAAAATAGTTTCATTATTCTTAATCTTAAGACATTTCAATTTTAAATATAGTTATTTACTAAAATTAGTAAGACTTAATCGAAACTGACATCTAAATTAATACCAACCACATTGTCAATCATTGAGTTCTTGAACTGGTAACGGTAAATTCCTAGTCATTACCAAAAGGAAGTTGAGCTCATAGCGAGGCTAGGCAATCAAAGCTTTTGAAAATGAGTAGAAGGGAAAATTGAAAAGGAAAGAACATCAAGACATGGGATGGGATCCACCAAGAGCATGATATCCCAAGAGAAGAGAAGTCTCCACATTGCTGCCTTTCTTTCTTTTATATATAAATATATTTCAAATTTCCATCACTTATCCATCCATAGAATTATGTTAAGCAAGATAGTCAAAGTGAGAGAAAGAGAGAAACCCATGTGAATATTACTTTTGGTTTTGTTAGTATATATATTTACAGTTCATCATCATTTTTTCTCATTAAAAAGTCCAATGGATTTGAAATTAGTGTTGTACATTTGCCCACCTTGGAGTCAAATTGAAAGAAATCAATGGCCAATCAAATGTTTTCCACCATTCACCTTTTCATGCACAAGGACAAAAAAAAAATTTAAGTGTTAAGAGACCTTTCATGCTTCCAAATTTCCAACTATTCCTAATTTTATCTCCAAACAAATGGTAGCAGTTCAACTGCACTTCAGAAAAACAAATTGCACAAATTGTGATGTTCAACCCTCTCTAACGTTGTATTAGAGTGGGAAGTCTGAGAGTGGGAGGTTTGGGTGTCTCCGTACATTATTGTTTTATTATCTATATATTGAAATTATTATTAAAAATTTATATTTGATTGACATGTAAGAAAATGACTTAACAATCTCTTCAAGGACACCTCATTATCTCAATGGATAGAGTGACAAGCTCGCACCCTCCTGAATTTAATCTTATAGGTATTCATGGATGCCCACTGCAGATTCTATATTAAAAAAAAAACTAGATAGCTTTTTAGAACATGTGAAAATAGCTTGATTACACTTTAATCATTTACACTCACCCCTCCAATAATCTTCCCCATACCCCTCTCGTCAAGATCAACAATAACACTTTACCTACTCTCATAATATCTTAAATTTAAGACCTTTCAGTCATAAATATTATTATTTATCATTAATCATAACAAATCTTGACATTTACTGTCCTCTATAATTATCGTGTAAAAGAAATAAGGTAAATAATTTTTCAAAATGAATTGTCCTTGCTAGGGGGTACGTATATATGCCAGGGTGCCCTTGAACCCAGATCTTTTCTTGTGACTCAAAAAGTCATTAATTATGAATACAGAGATATGTAAAAAAAAAAAGGACCTGACACATGAATGAAAAACTCCTGTAGGAAGCTCATCAATTCACTTTCTTTTGAAGAAGTCTTGATCAAAGAAAATAAAACAGTCACTTATAATAGCTTCTAAGAACAAAGAGCAAAAGTCCAAACAAGAATAGTTGAAATGCAAAAACCAAAAAACAGTACAAAATGGTCAGATGTCGAAGCCATAAGCATCTGATATATTCATCCATCAATTCATCATCAAGATTTCCACCTGTTGAATCACTTCCTCACCCTATAGGAAAACTACAGATATTGATATAGACATATATAAATATATATATATATATAATATTGGCTTTCCATTTTAATTCAGGCAAATTATAACTTAATATATCATATATTTAAAAATAAATGTCTTATTTTAAATTAATCAAAAATTATATTTGATTTTTATAAAAGTTATTAAATTATCCTTCACGTTAATGTAATCATTAAGTGGAGCACAACCTTTAATATGACAAAAAAAAAAGAAATTTTTACCATTTCATATTTTTCAAAATAGAAAATTAAGGATGTCTAGTTTTAAAGAAGGCAAGCCTCAAATTCTTTAAATATAGACAATCTAAAATAATTCTTTCTAACAGGCCAGACATTTTGGTTTTAACACGGGACTAAAGTTTAATATTACTCCCTGTATCCTCAATCATATAGATAGTTTACCGTATCACTTTTTCTTATTTTTTATTATAAATCATTATTTTTCATTATCTTTATTACTTACTATGCTCGGTATTATTCTGATATTACTTTCGCTATTAAAATGATTGCAAACAATTCATAATTTGATACGGAGGAGGGGGGCTAGGGAGGGAGTGTACTTCTTCCCGATTGTTCTATCTGAATTCCTCACTCATTGTCTTCCTCCACCTTTCATTCTTGGTGGAAGAAATTGATTGAATCAAAGAAAAGGGGGTATATACTCCAAATGCAAGAAAACAGTGATGGTACCAACAGAAGACCTTTGTCCATATCAAACATGAACAAGAACTAAAATACAAACCAAGCTTCAGAGTTAAAGGTGAATCAAACAATAAAGTTACAAAGAAAATTGTAAATATTAGGTCAGCCCTTTTGTCTGAGAACCTCGATTACTCAAGGACAAATAAATCCAAGACAAAAATATATACAATATAATATATATAAATCTATAATAATAATAATAATAATAATAATATCTGCATGTAAAAAATATGTATATATATTGCCCGCATATATGTATGTGCAAAGGTCTCAATTTCCAATAATATTCACTCGACCAAAATCTAAGTGTTCTCAGAATGGTATCTTATTCTTTAGCTCTGCATTTGACTTTTGCTCTCAAACAACAGCACAAAGACACATATTCCACTTTAAACTTCTGCCATCGTTGAAACCAACACAAGTGAACTGTTTATTTATAATTGACTGACTAACCAATACAAAAACTAGCTTACAAAATAATAATAGTTTTCAAACCGGTGAATTCATTTATTTTGTTTTTTTTTAATTTATTTATTGGGTAACACTGTAGAAGTACATTTTCATTCCCAATTTACTAAATGTGGGTCAAGGTCAGACTTAATTTTTTTTAATAACAATACATGGATTAAAATTCAATAATTAATTTTTTTTTCAATTTAAAATAAACATCAAACTTATTTAGTGTAGGTTAAACATAATTTTTCAATAACGTATCTGGTATAAAAATAATAATAATAATAATAGACTGAAAACAAAAGTAAAATATATACAAGATTTCTTACTTTGATTTGATATCTTGTTGAGTTTCTACATACTTTAAAAGTTGAAAAAGATAATTAGAGATTAAATTGATACTATTAAAGTAGGTTATCGATGTTAATTAGGTTAACTAAGTTTCCGAATTTTACTTATTGTTTTGAATTTTATGTTATAGATTAACTTAAATTCGACCTTTCTTTTATCATTTAAGCTTATCATTTGAAGAAGATGAAAATTTAATATGATGTTATAGCAAAGATTTGTGTGTTCGAGGAGTAAAGAGGTTACAAGGTCCAAGCAAAGAAAATGCTTCCTTCTACATCATTAACCTCGATACAATTAGAACTGAAAACTACTTTCACATCAAGAACTATAAACAAAAGCTGGATTTGAAATTGACTGATGATTTGTTCTTGGAATATATAAAGAACAGAAGACTTTGATCGAATCCAGGAAGCTAATTTAAACAAATTAAAGCTGAGAATTTGAAGATTAATTTATAATTAATGTTGTTGACTCTTCATTGAAGACAGATCTTCGAGTCAGGTAAGATGTTCTCCGTCTCGACCACGCTTTTCTTGTTCCCATGCATATTGTCCTTTGCACGACCCAAAGCGTAGACTTTATATTAACGGTGACCCCCACGCTTTTACACTAAATGAGACCAACATCGAGCACGACATTTCACATCCCACTTTGCACGCAGTCTCTGTTTCTTACTAATTTTACCTCTGCTCAATGTACCTACTAATAACTAATTAATGCATGCATGCATGCAATGCCCATAATCAAGAAAATAATAAATCAATTATTAGTAACAATAAAGTCTTTATGAATATAATAAAAATAAAACTAATATATTTACTTAATAATTCTTTTTTTTTTTGGATCAAAATCGTTGAGAGACAGACAGCATATGCCTTCGTTTGAGCTGGGGAGATACTATGGAGATGAGTCCACCCAGTGGGGGTCTCATCTTTGACCGATAAGTCATCTCATCGTACGGCCTGCGGTAGAACTTCAAGAACGGAGCGAAAGATTCGCGACCCTTGTCCGCCCTGCTGAGGTGGCAGTCTTTCCTGAAGAACACAGCCGGCGATTGGAAAAACGAGGGCTTCGGGGTTCTTGGATGGCTGATGTTACAGGCTCCGTCGAATTTCTGGGTCTTCTGCGGCATCGGGGTTGAGGGGAAGAATCCTCTGCGGACGGGAACATTGCCGATGTGGCACGGTGGAGTTCTCGCTACCGGTGATGCAAAAGAGAAGGATCGAGCGTTCAGTGGCGAGATGCGAGCCGGGCCCAGCAGAGATGGGCATGGTTGGGTGGGGCCTACTTTGGATGATGAGGTGTCGGTCAAGGTGAGATGCCATGGTTTGAGGGAATCAAAGTGGTGAGAGACGGTGAAGGCAAATCTTGAGGATGAGCAGGAACCGATCTTAGCCGTTGATTGTATTGATGATGGATCGAATCGGAGGGACGAGGCTCGAGGATATGATTTGAAGTCGTTGAACTCCAATGATTCTTCAAAGTCAAGTGATGATACCACCATTGTCATTGATGATAGCTCAACAAATGCCCTCACACCCTACAACAAGATATATAGCATTTTCAAAATCAAATTAAACAATAATTACTAGATAAACCCATGTAATCCCGCTTTATAGTTTTTATTATTATATTAAAGAGAAATCCATAAAAGATTTAGAGCATGAATTTCCCTCTCATTTTCAATTAAAAAAAATTTTAAAAATTGAAAATTTTCCTTTTCCAAAAGAGTGTGCAAATTAAGGAAAAATAGCCCACGGACACATTGTCAATTCCTAACCTTGTCCTGTTCATCGTCTACTACCATCACTAAAATAAGTAAGAGACAAGATTCAACAGTAAGTGTTTTTTAATGTTCAAGAACTTCCCTATCATAACAGGTTTCACATTCTGGGAAATTTATCACAAACTTTGTCATATTCATTGTCTAATGCTAAAAAAACTTCCGACAAGAGAAACCCAAAATTCAAGAACTCGAAGAAAAACTACTCTCATTCAGTGGTTGAAAGTTCAAAAACCCATGTAATATAAAACCCTTCTTAACCAATGAGTTCATATAAAATAGGTAGGAGTATCGTTTAATTATTTTTTTACCTTCCAAAGGTAAGAGAAAAGCGAAGGAGGGTCAATGACAAAAGCCTTGTGAAGTCTTCCAGGATAGTAATCTGCTAAAATCTTGAGGGATGCCAGTAATACGTTCATAAAAGCTGAAGCTGATCTGAAAAAGCCTGCAATTTTTTCCATTCAATTTACCATAACAATAATTAATACAAATGAGGGAATGGAAATCTAAAAAGGTTGAGAGAAATTTCAAAATCGCTATATATATTTTGATTCTAATTATTCTTCTTCTTCTGGATTCGTCTGACACAGTAAACGAAAGTAGCATTTTTGGCTCTTTTGCACCATTACACATAATTGCATTAAAGGGAATGACCCCAAATACCCCTACAATACCAAACCTTGATAATGACATCAGAAGGGCACTCCGGGCAATTTCTGCCAGAAAAAGAAGTTTCTTCTTCCCGTCCCTTCCCCGACAAATATTTATATCTAGGAGGCACAGTCACCATCAATGTTGCTTCTGATTAGAAAAATTAATTTAATTAATTAAATTACTCACCAGGCGTGACCATGGGAAACTAAAGAAAATCCCAGAATATAGCTAGAAAGTTAAAGATACTGCATAGGCCTGTTTGGTTTGAAGAAATTTTCTTGAGACTGATCAAAAAGTGGTAAAGGGGATGGAGCAATTGGAATGGAACGTGAGCACATTAATGAATGGGTGACTCAAACTCAGAGAATTCTTTTCCTTTTCGATTTGGAGTAAGAAAAAAGTGAGTATCTATGAAGTAGCAACTCTTTGGTATCAAATCTAAAATAACAGTCCCCTAACCTCCCGCTATGAAATTATATAATTTTTTTTGCTGCTCTGAAAGTAAAAGTTCAAGCTACATAAAACTGGGATTGAATTTGAATCATTTAAATATATATTGGGTGCAGAAAAAAGGAAAAAAAAAGAAGAAGAAAAAGTTACTTACTTGCATCGAAGAGGATGATGAACTGTTCAACATTTTTTGCCATTGTTTGAATTGCTACTTCCAGTGTGAAAACCAATAACCGTGTAAACCTGGCAAAAGGAGAATGAAATAATTAATTATCCAAAATGGACAAAGAAAACTTTTTTTCTTCTTTTTTTTGGGGAATATATATTGGCTTTCTTTTTCTAGAACTTACAGTTTCTGGGAGTGGAATTTCTGGTAATCTTGCTTGATCCTGAAAATCTGTATGTATATGGTAAAAAAGAAATTTTATATATTAAAAAAAACTTTATTTACAAAAACAAAAAAAAAAATCAGTAATTATAGTAAGGAGTTACCAGGACTGGTCTTGATTCATCGTCGTGTCCTGCAACGTAAGCTACACCCTCGGCAATCTCGGCCGAAAACTCATCGGCGATAAGATGGTCTAGTGAATTCAAATTATACATAAAAAACAGTGATCAGCTAGAGCTTTCTTTTTTAATACCGAAAAGAGGTTTTAAAAGAAAAAAGTTACAAGATAATTTTTGAGAGTGTTTTTGCTAATTGAAAGAGTTAAGAAGTACCGGTACCCAAGGAGTCCCTCCAAGTTAGGCAGTTTCTCAGCTGCTTTGCAGCTTTCTTCACATTATCACCTTTTGACTTCAGAAACCTCTCCAGACAAGCATTGTTGCAGAACTTCTCCTGCCATATCAATCTCCGTCCATTAGTACAAATCATCATCACCAAAATAAGTAACAGGAGTGCCACTGCCTTGATGACGTGAATGAAAAATATTTTTTTATTGACAAACCTGTCTAACGGTGAGAGGAGCTTGTTTTTTGAGGACATGAAGAACGGCTTCAATTTTTTCTTTCTCTTTCTGGAACTGATCTTTCTTTCCCATTGTCAAGAGAAGATATTATCGATCGTAGGAAGAAGAAAACAACAGCAGTAAAAAAAATGAATCTATCCGAGAAAACACAAAGATTCCAGACTTCTTCTTTACGCAACCATTTCAAACTTGCAGTCCTCCAGTAGAGAGAGGAGGAGGAGATTGAGAAATGTTAGATAGAGAGAGAGAGAGAGCTTTTTGATTGAGAGAGAAATCAAGACTGTGGACTGTGGAGTAAGTTTGTTTGAGAGAGAAATTAGACAACGGTGTGTGTATGTATATATAGACGTGACGGAAGCCGTCAAGTGGGAGAAAAATGAATGAAGATCACAGCCGGGGTCAACAGTTATTATTGAGTGGAAATAATGACGGCCCGAAAAGTTTTGAGTCCTAACGGAAAACGTTGGCCCGGTCCCCCACTAAGCCACCGTTGCAATTTGCTTTTTTTCCTTTTTTTTAAAATCGTGCAACGTTTCATCCCTTTTTCTATATTTTTTCTTTTTTTTTTACCATGAAAATATTCGGACCTTCCCCTTCTTGTAGTATTGCTACCAAGTACAATAACATTTACAAAACGGAAAAAAAAAATCTAAAAAGAAAAATAAATAAGATTCGAATTATTCAAATAAATGGATAATTACAGATGATCATTACGCGATCTGAGTCTTTAATAGAAAAGGATTGGTGATATTTGATCTAGTATTCACGATGAATTATTTGATAATTAAATAAATTAACAATAAATACATAGATATATTAATTTTTATTTATTATTTTTTTCATTCGAAGTTAAATATTTTATATTTTATGCATAGTACTTTTTATCTTGATGAAATTATTACCTTATTCCTGATATTATGATAATAATTTATTATGAGATTATATAGACCTATGAAAATCATTTAAATCAAGAAGATTGTTTATAAAATTTAAATTAAAGATATGTTCGATACTGAACATTTCAAAATAAAATTAAGATATCTAATTTGAGATAGAGTGACGAACGCCTAAATCATAAATCTTGAGTTTAAATCAAACCATCGTCTTCATAGATTGTGTCCTTTACACAGATACGATTAGCTGAGGCTGGCTAAAAAAAATAGGAGAAAAAGAGAGAGAGAGAGATTGAGTTGAAATTATGAGAGCAATTCAGTGTCAAACGGTTTATCATATCGTGTACAAAAAAGCATTATTGTTACCAGCGCCAAAATTGCTGATCTAGGAGAACAATATCGTACGGATGGATATCTATTTAATTAAATTCAAATTCCTTTTGAATTTTTAATATTAAATACCTATTGATTCCGGATTTTTCAGTGCGTACAATTTTTTATTTGATACCCGCTAGTACAAAAATATTACATATAAGTTTTGTCACACAAAAAATAGATTAGAAGATCTTACGTCGTATCTACTTTTAATTTAATAAAATTATAAATAAATTTTACGGTATTATTGTTTCTCTTGTTAATTAATTAATTAAGATATAATCTATAAGAATATAATTTTTTTTATTCTAGTATCCGAATCACATTCCAATCCAACTAAATCATTTACGCCATTTGTTACCATAAAAAAAGTTATTAAATATAACCTTTCAATTATAAAATAAATTGTTTTATCAACTAATGAATCGTTAACTACAATATAAAGTAAAATATTTCACTCTTATTTATATTGACATATTAATAGAACTCCAACGTATATAAGAAGAATAATATATGATGCCATTCCGATAGATAGAACGGTGATCATAATGATCAAAAATCCCAAATTCAAAATCCTGTAAAAGATCGAATCGATCAATCATACTTTCCGACTATAAAATTTTAAAATAATCTAATAATGTTACTATAGAAACACCCCATAAAAAAAAAATTTTAGATGGGTACAAATAATATGGTAGAAACAGGGAGAAGAACCCGTGAACGGATATCATGGGATTATTAATCTAAGCTAGTCTACCTTGTTTCTTGATTGATGACGTCACGTACGTCCCTTCCTTCTTGCATTTGCCATTACTTCCAACTTGTTGCTACATTGCCATCCTTCGTTGTTTTATTGAAGGAGAACAAAGTTTTCACTATTATAGGGGAAATCCTTTTTACCCGAATTGGCCATGTTTCACTATATCAGCACCCCCGCATAATTGACCCTTCTGATCTTGAAGAGATACCCAACCCTTCCCTTCGACATATAAGAGTTTCCGATTCTAAAAGCTTAAGCAATAACAATGGATGAAGGCAAAAAGTCAAATACGAAATCTCTTGTTTTGGTATTAAGGCCATGTTTGATTTAATTTTAAGTTCTTTTAGAGTTATTTTAAACAAAAAGTTAGACTAAACAGATCATTTGAAAAGCTATTAAATTTTAAAAGAACTTTTTAAATTAAAAGAAGAATATAAAAAAATGAGAAGTTGAAGAATCTGAGCTTTTCATTCTCCTCAGCTTCAAACGCGAGAGCTCCAAAACTTTTCTTTCCCAAATTATTCTTCAGATTCTCGTTTCTAACATTATTTTTTTTCTGGTTAATTATAAAATTTGATTCATGGTCATAAAATTAAATTTTGTCAATAAGCTAAAAAAATTATAATATATATAAATGGTTATAAAAGATTTTATAATCACTTAAATTATTATAAATATATTCATTGTAATGTAAAAAATATATATTTATATTCATTAATATGCAAAAAAAAAAGCTTATGCAACATTTAAAAAAAGCTATTTAAAATAAAAGCTTATGCCAAACAGTTTTCTTAAAAATATAACTTATAAAATAAATTTATCAAACAACTTTCAACTTTTATTATAAGTTATTTTTTTTATAAAAAAAACAAAAGTCAATTTTTAAGAACTAGAAAATATAGGTCATACGGATACTTATGATAAACTTTTATCTTTTTTAATAGTTGATAAAGAATGATTGAATTAATTATATAATATAAATTAGTTGATAAAATTTAAGAAAATACGTGCTATGTTTCTTTAATTAATATAAATACAAATTTAAGAAAATGCGTGCTATGCCGTCCTCTGAAATTTTTCGGCAAGCTAGCTAGGACAAACTTAAAGAACGCTAGTGATTTTCTTTGATTCCATTTCTTTTATCTGATTTCACCCTCATGATTAAGTTAATATTTGAATTTAAAAAGAATATATATTCAAAGTCAAAGGATAAAAAAGTAATTTAGAAAAGAGAGGGAAGTCCATATTGGGTATGAGTGGGTACTTAGTTTAGCTTAGTTAAAAATACTAGCATTACCATTTAAGTAGTAAACTTTAATTAATTAATTAATTAAGCTGATACAATTGGGCTTCCCAATGACAAGATTTCATGCTACCCTTTATCGTGATAATTAAAATACTAATATTGAACTAGTTTTTAGTGAATAATTCTTATCCTTGTCCTCATTCAAATATGTACTAGATTCTCTCCCCTAACCCCTTTTTTTCCTTTCTTTTTCTTTTATTTTTCCCTTTAACAATTTCAAAAGTACTAAAATAAACCTTAAACAATCATCCCCTTGCAACCCCCCACCCCACCCACCATACCCTGCTATTAATATCTATTTTTATAAATTATTAATGAAATGATGATTTGATTGTAGAATTATGATTTTCTTGATTCATGTATGTACATATACAAATCTTTCCCACGTGGTCAAGTGTCCTAAAGTTGGATTCATCCTTCCATACCTACCCTAAAAATCAATAAAAATCATTCAAATTTTGAACCTAATGCCCCCCCCCCCCCCCCCGCTTCCCACCCCACCAAACCCGGCTACCCTCCTCTCTTCTCTTACAGGCCCTCCTGATCAGGATATGCTGCTCAATTGCCCACCAGGAAATGATCTATCTTGACCACTCCACTACAAAGCACAACCTGTGAGGGTTCCCTTCATAA
This sequence comes from Echites panduratus, assembly GCA_035221335.1. Taxonomy (NCBI): domain Eukaryota; kingdom Viridiplantae; phylum Streptophyta; class Magnoliopsida; order Gentianales; family Apocynaceae; genus Echites; species Echites panduratus. The sequence continues at coordinate 2,352,470 of JAWZTD010000029.1, forward strand.
TAATGAGCAATAAAATCCAATCATGATCACTATTTAAATTCCAGAGTACGATGATATATATACCATATCTTTGTTGTTGGCTTATATATAAAAACAACATTTTTTTTGTGGTTTGTCAAAAAAAAAAAAAATTGATTGCACCCAAAAAAAAATAGGATGAAATTGAAAGATCCATGATGATATATATAGAATAGAATTAAAAGATCAATTCTCAAGACATTTTGCTTAGAACATTTAGAATCTTTACTTTCAATACAAGTAGTTAAAAAGATTTCTTGATATCACAGAACAAGACTCGGAACATATAATCTTACATTGATATTAGTTATTCATTTATTATCGATTTCAATTTATTGAATTAATATATATATATATATACAAAAATATATATACCAAAAATATATACAGAAATATTAGCCATTCACTTCCATCAATCAGAATGAATGAGTGAATATATATATAAAAAATTATAAATACAAACCTTTCTTAATCATGATGATTGAATTTCTTTTCAAGATAGAATCTAAAATGATCCTTACATATACCAAAAATCTCCCAAAGTTTTTTCTTAAATCTCCACCATATAAATGCATACATATATATGTGTGATGTTTTGTCTGTCTGTCTTAATTAATTGTCTACATAAAACCCACTCTAATCTCTCCATGCATGAATAAAACCAAAGCAAGTTACTTTACAAAATATGACAAAACGGCATGTCTTGTTCTGTCCTAATTCGTTGCATTTCCCCCCTATCATATAAGCCTGTAATTGTACTGCAAAATATTTATCTTGTGATATATATCATAATCATTATTCTCATCAAAATGAGATCAATCTTAACCTCTAGCTTTTGTCCCAGAGAATGTATCATTAATTCTATCGGATTTGATACTTCACCTGTCATAGTATAAATATTATATATATATATATATATATATATATATATATTTATAGATCCATTTAACTAAAGTTTTTAAGATAAAGAGAAAAAGGGCATTTGGCAACGTTCCTCTAAGGATCCACATTTTCTTGATTCTGATAAAACTTTAAATCCGTCATTCTCCCTCACCCCTTAAAAGTCCCACAGCTAAAGGTAGTATATACATATGGAATAAATTATTATAAGTGTTTTTGACTCTTGAATTGAAACATATTCGAACGTTTTTTAGAGATAAATATTTAATTTGACATAAGATCAGTATTTTATCATGTCGATATGACCGTATCGTTTTTTTTTTTTTATTAGTATGAGATAAAGTCTAATTTATAAAATGTCTATCCTTGCAATAGAGAGAATATATATAAAAAAATAACCATATTCGAGAAAAACACTTTGTTGACATAACACAACCTAACAACTTTTTCTTTTTTTTTTTTTAATCTCTCTGGGAACCGTTACAAACTCTTTTGTATGAAACATTACATCCTCAGATCTGAGTAGTATATGTCAAGAGAATTCTCTCTGCATATCTGCACATGGTATAGGACCTCAAACGGTCCCATGCATGCAGTATATGTAATTATCTCTCCTTTCTTTTTCTTGCAAAGTTCTTTAAGAAAGAAAATAAAAATAAACCTTCTATTTATATATATATATATATATATATACATACATACATATTTTCAAAGATTTCTTCTGGGTTTTTTGGTAAAGTGAGTCCACTCATGAGATAGATTTTTGCAGGGAAAAAATGGGGGAAATGACCATTTTTTAGGACCAAATGATGTGAAAAAAAACGAACAATGGAATGAGGGATTAACAATGAAAGCCCCCATTTTCTTTTGTCTCCCAAAAGTTTCTCTCGTGCATGGCCCTGTGAGAAATATATATGATCAACATTGTCCACCAGAGAGACTACTGCTGAGGACAGTTGTAAACAACTTTTAAAAATATCCATAACCACTCATTAATTAGCACTAATTAGTAAAGTTTAGACAGCCATTTAGATAATCACACATTTTAATTTGTACGTACTTGATCCCAATTAACTTCACTTGCCCAAAGGGGAATTCAAAAAAGCTACAAGGTATAATGGAGGGAAATTTATGTGAGAAGGTTAATTAATTCATATATAAAGTCAATTCACTTTTTAAAGGGTTTTAGATTTTTTTAATATATTTTTTATGTGACACTCTTTAATATATTGATAAAAAATTTATATGTGTTTTAAAAGATTTTAGTTTATCTTTTTAAAGTTTACTTAATAATATATATTTATAAAAATAATTAAAATATAAGAGTAAGATTTTTATTAATATTTTATAAACTGTCTCAAGAAAAGTGTTCTTGAAGATCCATCTGGAGTTTTTTAAGGTTAAAAGAATTGGATTTGACTATAAAGACATGATATGTTTTTTCAATTGACTTTGATGATTGGAGTTTGACAAAATCCTATCTGTTTTTTCAATTATAGAATTTTTGTATATTTATATACATGAATACGAATATTAGAGAACACTTGAAGCATATTATAGTATTTCCTATATATATTAAAATATTCTAACAAATGACACTAATAAGTTGATATCAAATAATCTCTAAAAACCCCATTGATCCTCACTGTATCTTGAACTAGATTAAAACTTTTCGATCCCAAATTTTAATGCTTATAGTTAGTAAAACTTGACAAAGCTCTAGATATATGGTTCTTAATCTAAGGTAAGGCAGCGTATCTGGCTATTATCCCTCAAGGAAGATTGAGAGATCAAATCTACTTAATTATATGTGGAATAAATATTTTAAAAAAAATTCATTTTTACATATGTTGGATTTTTGTTATTTTAGGAGGGATTTTCCTTTTTCCCCCTCGCTTTTAGTTTTCTTAGTCTAGTGCAAAGTCCCATCACTAGATAGGAGAAGAAAACAATTTCTGAATTATTATCGTTTTCCCACAGGTTCACTTGTGGATCTCACTATATATTATTATATCATTGTCAGTTTTAAAGGACATGAAGTCTGTTCTTAAAGATTTCACCTTTTCAAACCTCTTGGTGGAAAAAAAAATAATAGGTTGATCAAAAGAGGAAAATGCTCTTGTCTCCTTCTATATATCTTCTGCAAATATTGGTACACACGTACCATTGTTTTTTTCTTTAAATTTTTAAAACAAAAATGATATGTATTTTAACTACTCTCATGAAGCTACAAATAACTCATTTCAATGGTGAAAGATATATATCATGCTATTTAACCACTAGCCTCTCTCCTAACCGTTCCTATCCCCCCCCATCTCTCTCTCAAGAATCATTTTGAATTGGAGATCATTCTATCCCAAGTATTGCTTATGCCATATTAGTCAGACTTAGACAAATATAGTATATATTTAGGTTTATTGTTACTAATCATATCACATCTATTCAAAATCTCAATCAAGAAAGGAAGAAGACATCACATGATCTATGGAAAAATCCACTCATTTTATTGTGGAATTGAAATTTGAACAGCATGCATGCAACAGATCTTTTTTCTTTCTCTTTTTGATAAAGAGTTTTGTACAATTGGAGTGATTAGAGACCACAATTTTGATTAATAATGATGATTAGACTAGGAGAGAAAAAAAAAAAGGGCACATTAACTCCCTTTGTCTTTTACTCTTGTGGGAATTATAACGTCCCTTTTGGTGATTTGTGATTTGAGAGCCTACTTATTTTTGTTTTTCAATCTGACCTGACAAAATAATATTCCCTCCCTCCTTAATTTTTAATTTTATATAGGTAGTTTATGTCATTTTTTATATCAAAGTAATTTTTTTAATAGGTCTATATATTTGTATTGGAGTGGTAAAGGTACCTAACTGATCGTAAAATTTTTCTTTGTCCCATATCATATGTCTCGAATTCGAATCCCATCATTGTGTACATCCACAAATAGCGATTGTGAACTAAAAAAAAAAGATATTTTGTTTTTTCTCAAATACCTCAATTTGTGAAGTTGTTTAAGAGGAAGAGAGAAATTGAAAAAATTAGTAAAGATTATGGAGAATGATCTATAACAACAGAAAAAAAAAAAGGGATGGTAAACAATCTACAATTAGGGATAGTGGAAATACTAATTTTAAAAACCATTGTAAATGGGGAATGTCTTGAGTTTTATTCATATTCTAAAGGTGTGTTTGGATACACCATCCATCTCACAAAATACAAGTTTATATTCGAGTTCACAAAATCCATCTAACTAATCGTAAAATTTTTCTTTGTCCCATAAGGGAGATCTCAATAGATAGAGTGATGATATCGTCAATCAGATCATATGTCTTGAATTCGAATCCCATCATTGTATACATCCACAAATAGCGATTGTGAACTAAAAAAAAAAGATATTTTGTTTTTTCTCAAATACCTCAATTTGTGAAGTTGTTTAAGAGGAAGAGAGAAATTGAAAAAATTAGTAAAGATTATGGAGAATGATCTATAACAACAGAAAAAAAAAAAGGGATGGTAAACAATCTACAATTAGGGATAGTGGAAATACTAATTTTAAAAACCATTGTAAATGGGGAATGTCTTGAGTTTGATTCATATTCTAAATGTGTGTTTGGATACAACATCCATCTTACAAAATATAAGTTTATATTGGAGTTCATTTTTCATTTAAAAACGAAAAATCTGATCCATACCTGAATTAAAACACACATCTAAGATAAAATGAATCAAATTAGCATTAAATAAATTTAAAAATTAAAACCTTGAATTTTAAACCTTCATTTTTTAAAAAAATATATATATCTTTCTACAATGTTATAAACGTAATTTGCATGGTAACATAATCCAAACGACATTCATATCCCTCCATCTAAACCTAAATATTATTATTTGCCGATGTTGAATCTGTCTTTTGAATCATTTTTAGGGGCTATACTTTCAGGGCCTAAGGTTGGTATCTAAAGTTAATGGGCTTTGGAAACAAGGGGGTTTCCTGACGATCATATTATCTTGTTCAAGAACCAATTACACATAACAAAAGCCCATACATAAAGTGGACTGGGCTCAAAGTAAGATCACCAAGCTGAGTAAAACCTCCCCCTTCCCGCCCCTCTCCCTCCGTATACAATAATACTATCTTATGTTTACAATATTTTTTATTTTTCTTTTTTATATCTATAATTATATTTCTTTATAATAAATAAAAGATGATATTAAATAGAATATAAGAGATGAAAAAATATAATAATAATAAATATATATTATAAATTGTAAAATGACTTATATTATTAAATAAATATAAGAGATTAAAATTAATTATATTTTGAGACGGAAGAAGTAAATGATTTGAATTTCCAACTCCAAATAGTAATGCTGATTAACTATTCTTTTTCATTTTATTCTTACAACCTTAAAAAAAATTAAAAATAGTTATTTAAATTATTCTATTCAAAAGGTACATATTATTAAAAATGCCAAAAAAAACCTCTTATTTTACATTTAATTGGGTATTTAATTTCCCTTTTTATGTTTTCAAATCTAAAGGAGATAGAATTGAAGATTATTATTATTATTATTATTATTATTATTATTATTATTTTCTAATAATAGTATTTTCCTCAGTATTATGACATCTTAAATTTCTCATCACAAGCACACCAATGCATTGGAAAGTAAGATAGGTGAATTCATTCATACCCATGGCTTTCTTCCGTATATGGAATCAATGATCCCCATGTGGCTCGGCTAAATGAAGCATTTGGTGATTTAAAATGAAAAACCACCAAAAATAGAGAGCAAGAGAGAAGGAAAAACTATGAAAGCCAATACTTGATTGTACCAAACCAAAAAAAAATTCGAATCTTCTATTACACATTTATAATTACTTCAAATTATATCAACAAAAAATTCTCTAAAAATGACTTTTAATTATTTTATTAGATATATTTCATATATTAAATCTTAAAACGATAAACTAAAACACACTTATACTCATATTTATATAATAAGAAGTGATATAAAAATTAACTAAAAGATACATAAAACAGAAAGAGCACTAGCCCAAATATTCTATGGATCACAATGTTTGAGAGAGCAATAATGTAATTATTATCACATACTAATTATACCAAGGCGTTTCATTAACATGAAGACGAGCTACGATCTTTCTTGGAATACCAGTAAGCTGAGAAAGTAACCAAGGGGAGAAGCCCTACTGGTAACAAGTGGACAAATAGAAGGTAATAGCTTGAACAAGACTCATTTAGAATGGGAGGAATGGCTTTTTCTTGAAACACACGAGGGATCGCCCAAAAAGGAAAACCAAGCACAACGCAAAAATAGAGGTTTCCACTAGACCTAAAACAAATCATAATACTGATATGAAAATGCATCCTTTAAACTTGAGGGAGAAGGGAATGTTTTTGTGTCCATTTTCTCTATAGAAGAATGGAGATCAGGAGATGGATAATTGGTGGTGTGGCATCATCTACTAGAAGGAGAAAAAGGTATGAGAGAGACATTGCACCAAAGTGTAAAAAAAATGTGATGATATGATATGCATGATTGGTCTACAAGGGAGAATGTTTATATTTTAAAGAATGGTGACCTAAACTTCACCCTAAGCAAACTAGCAGTTTCTCTCTCTTGCATAGTCTCTTATTTTCTCCCCCACCCACCCCATGAGAGCCTCACCATCTTTCCTCCAAGAATGGGGTGGCTTCACTCCCTCTTCTCTCCACTGAAGAAGCTCTGGATTCGACTGCATTCAGCTCACAAGAAAAGTATGTCTTAAATCTCTTTCTGCATTCTTATTTCTGTTTCCATTTCCCATATCAATCTAATAATGCAATCAACTCAACAATAACCACAATCTCAAGTTTGCATGCATTCTTCTTCGTCTTCTCTAATCTATATCCATGTTTCAATAAAAATTAATACATGAACAGACACAAACAAGCATAGTATGTCAATACGATTCAAGGGACAACAAACGTTTCTCAAAACATTCTATAAATGCATAAACGCACATTGAAATACTTGACATATCGAAGGTATATAACATGCAGATTTACCATGAATGTCAAAACAGGTAGAGGGATATATATCTTGTACGAAGATGTGAAGTCCTGCCCCTATGAAGATGTCCATGTTCTATGGTCTATACTAGTGGAGGCACATCCACCTGCATTGCCACCACCAAAATGCAGCAAAACATAGAAAACCAGAGATACCTTGTGTACATATGTTAAATATCGGTACCAGTTTGAGCTTTTCTTTCTTTTGTTCCCACTTTTCAGTTTTCAACAATACAGAGTGAGTTCATTGTAGAATTCCCTTTTAAATTATTAGAAAGGTACTTTTGACTTAATTATATGTAATATTCCTCGTTCCTACATACTCTCCAACAAGTATTTATATACTGATAAGGACAAGAAAAGTAGCATTATACTAAAGCTTCTATCACTGCTTCTCCTCTAGGAAAAAGTATTTTAGTTGCTTCATCTATTTTCAGCAATCTGCCATGCTGAAAATCCTCAAGGGCTTTAAAAAAAATATATATATATGATGGTTAAAAGAATGGACTGGCTACCACTATACTTTCTCCATCATATACCTAATCCTATCACAACCCTACTCATCGAAAAAAAAATCCCTTTACTCCAATGATCAGAAATGAGAACAGCTGAAGAGTCCAATAATATGTCATCATTATTAAGAGAATTTCACCTTTGAAGAAAGAAATAATTAGCTGATTGCCAAATCAAGCTAAAATATTGCAGTAAAAATGAACATTAAATCTAAAAGCATTTTTTTTGGAAAATTACACTAAAGAAGCACAATCAACTAACACAACACAACTGAATTCATTTCAGCAATGATATCACTATGATATGCATGTTATTTTAGTTTTAGGGTCATCCTGTAACACATTGTTGTGAGAGATATACCGTGACTTAGTGAAACATTATGATTGAGGCAATATCTCTTTTTTTTATATTCCAATTTAAGTCCTTATTTGTGTATTGATTTACCATCTAGATAAGCAATTAAAAAATTACATGATCTACAATTAATCTCACATATCTGGTCCTCAATAATATTCTAGTGGAATTTCTTAGTCATAAGATGAATATACTGTAATCACATCCATCATGTCCTCAATAGAAAACCAACAGAAATATGAAAGCAATATCTAGGGCATCGAGTAATCAATTAGGAAAATGAACAGTCACTACCAGCCTTCAATTTTACTGATATAATAAGGATGTTGCATTGCATAAAGTCATTTCCCAAGAAATAATATCCCATCTCATGTAAATTGTTTATGTGAAAAATGACAGACACTTGCCACTGAATGAAAATTAATAAGCCATTAATCCACCAAAATGAGGGTCCTCCCAGGTCATAGTATAACTCCATGAGGAGTCAAGTGTTATGAACAAGGAATGATGGCATGATGCTGCAGTACCTCCAAAGCAAGACTTTGGCCATATCAAGCTGCAGGTTCCCTCTAAACCGCAGAAATCCCTTGATCATAAACAAGATAGTCACCTTAAGCAAAAATGGGAGATAAAACCATACTAAAAACAAGCATAAGTTCAATAATATGTAAAATATTAGATGCATTTTCAGATGCAACTAGAGAACAAGTACTGTTGTTTCAACCAGGTAACACTTAGGCAGAGATTTAACGCTACACAGATTATCTGTTTACTACATGTCTTGGCATCATAGATCAAAGAATCACAAATGTGAAGTAGAATATAGTTTGATCTGAATCAGAAGCTAAAACTATCTTTTACTCTACTTGAAAATGATCCACAACTTATCTCTTTTTTTTCTACCAAACAAGTAGAAACTTCAACTTCACTGAGTCTAAAAGTGGATCCATATTCATGTAGCACTGAAAAGATGAAACAATAGAATGCTGATAAAGAAAGATAGCCCGTGAGCACTGTTATGCAATTAAAATTGGGATGAACTTCTGGGGACAGTAAAGTATAGTGGTAGATATTGCTTGATATTAACCATGTCAAAAGTTTAAGTGCAGATTGGCTTATATGTTTCCCCATTCTTCCTTATCGTGTCTTGGTTTCATTCATTAATTCTTAAGATGTAAAATCTATCTTAGTCAAATACTCATAGCTCCAAATGCAGACTTCATGATTTAACTTCCTTCACATTATTGAGATGTGATTACAAACCTAGAAGACAGAAGCCTGGTAATATATATTCACTAAATTAGAGAATTCATTTCTTCTTTTGGTTAACTCATCTTTCCACAGATAGGACCTTGTGTAACTTTGGTGCCTACAGACTCAAGTTTTCTAATTTTTCTAGACAGATAACAAGTCTTATGCTAAAAAAAAATAATGCACCCAGAATTATCATTTGATGCAGTACAGGGGAGCAATATAGGAACTGAGCAATCAAGAACAATATCTATTTGAGTTTCCCAACCACAGAATAATTGTATACTCAGTACATGTATATACCTTGAATCCACTTTTCTTGATTCTTATTTATATATCATTATTGTGAAACTCACCACATTATAGGGAAGATACAGTTGGCAGCCATTCTTGGAAAAATGTCATTCCATCTATCTCAGCAGGAGATAAGGCACCAAGGGGAGTGACAGTTATCTGTAAGCAAAGATGAGCAGTCACTGTATTTTCCCATCTGTATCACTAATACAATTTAAAAGATCTCAGCAGGAAGATACAGCTATTTGGAACAAGAATTACATACATAGCCGTGCTGAAGGATGCAGTAGTCTGTATCATTGTTCGCAACTTGTCCTCCCACAACCTTAAACAGTCAACATGCATAAGTAAATCAAAGGGAACATATCTAATTGGAAGAGTAGCAAGAAGTGACGATGATCATACTTCTCTCGTGAAAAAAAGAGATTCTTGTTGCACACTTAAAGCATCTTGATCTGCAGATGATGATGAATTCGTTTCCATTGTCATGGTTGAAGTCATTTTTGCTCCTTGTGAATCAGAAGTTACTCTCTTCCAGCCCATTTTGACAATACTCTTACCCTGTCTTGTAAGACGATAACCCTATTGTCCCAGCCAATCATTCATCAACATCAGAATATCAACATCGTGTGTACATTATGTCCAGGGAAGCAATGTAAAGAGGAGAAATTGGTGAGGAAAGGATGGACTGAGCATGCATGTGTTAGAAAGTCTAGACATTGTAAGAACAAAAGCTTATCCCTGCCCCGAACTTTTAATGTCTCGTTTTCTTTAATTGCTTAAATGGAATAACAATCCGGTATCTTTGATTTCTTCACTTGTTGAGAAAGATACCAGCATGAATCTTTTTCTCAATAACAGTAGCAAGAAGAGAGATCACTTGCTCCAAAATTCAACCGTCACAATGGGAAGAAACCTTATGCAACATCAATCTGACATGACCAAAAGGTACAACTTGACAAATCTAGGTGTATTAAAACTCACATGACAAAACAATGGCTTAAAGAAAAAAATTATTCCTCAAACCACTATATAAGCAGCAACATCAATAACAAAACATTAGCACACATGATAAGTAGAAGTAGCGGCAATACAGCTTTTCCATCACCGAGAGTTCAAAATTCTTCATCTGGATCAAGTATAAACCTTCTCATTTTTAGGCAATAACAATGTTTTCATGAACTAGGGTGATGCTTACCTTGTGATTAGCAACATTTGTTGGCACATCTATGTTTAGAAAACAATTCCGAGGATATGTTTTCTTTTTTATTTCGGCCACTACAGCAGAGATAATGGGTAAACAAGCCTCAGCAGCCAATGTGAAGTCATTGACATTGCTCTTCCCTCCAACCCTGGAAAATCCATGCAACCAGCATAACTCATAAAAACCCATCTTTCCAAGATGAACAAGATAAGTTCAATTAGAAGGAACATATTCACTTAATTTACCTAGAAGCAAGAGAAAAGTTGACATTCATATATCATCCTAAGTCATAGTATTCTAAAACCCCAAACTGAAGATGGATAGATAGACAAAAATTGACTTCACTTAATCTAGAAAGAGGGAAAGCTCATGTAGATCAGGTATATATATACTGTCCCCACGATAAGTCAAAGAACAACAGCATAACTTGTGCATATACATACCAATCATATGATAAAGAAATTGAAGGTATTCCATTCAGGAATGCCTCTCGAGCACCTGCCACTGTCCCTGAGTAAACACTGAATAGCCAAGAAGAGATTCAGTTAGGCATGACAAGCATGGAATAGAAAGATATGGCCTACAGACTAACCACAGAAGAAGGGCTATAAAATGATGATCCAGAATTTAACCCATTACTGCATTACATTATTTTAAAGATCACATCAACACACTGTGTACTATTGTCTATTAATACAATAAAACGTATTTGCCCACACAAAAAAGCTTGTGTATGAAAACACTTACATAGGCAGGCAAATTAGTAACAAGTTTTGTTCCAATTTTATTTAAAACATTGAAAAGAAAGAACAGTGACCTTTTAGTTTATTATCTGATATATACAGATGTATAGGCAGGCAGTCTTAAATTTCTATTCTTATTTAAAAGAAACTATCATGTGAGAGTTCGGTAAAGCCTAGGTTCCTCAACATAAAGTAAATAAAAAGTTGCCAAAATTTGCCACAAGTCGTAGTAATGTTGAAAAAATCAGTTCAAGTTTTATAGTCATAGAGTAAAAGAACATTGCAGTACCAAATAAATCACAAAATGTTTTAAATAACAGGTGGAACAATCTCAAAAGAAACTTTAGAGTGATGTTACGAACATATGATAACCACAGTTGCTACCCATATTTATGCCACTGAGTACCTGCACAGAGAGAATCAAATTACGGAGAGAAGTAACCATCTAGCATGCCCATACTATTTTAGGGAAAGCATGCAAGGAGCATCGCAAAAATTAGCTAGACAAACAGGTGATTAATTGACAGACGTCATCAAACATGAAATAACTAAAGATTGATTCATGGAGAATCATTGGATCAACCACCTAGCATGCCCATACTACAGATATTATTAACACGGCAAATAAGTAACAAAGGAGAGAATCATACTACTACAATAGAGCAACCTTTGAAGAAGAAAGAGTAAGGATGATCTTTTTCCCCTCAAAAGGAAATACAAGAACAGGTAATTAGCAAAAAATACAGACAAAAAGAAAATTGAAATATAGGAGTGATTTTCAGTACAAGATCGGGTATCAAAGGGAAGAGAGTTTTGGATATGCCTAGAGAAGCACAATCCGCCGGAGATCCTGCAAAACAAGCCAATTGTATTGCAAAATCAGTGAAGATTATCCATGCTACTAGATTATAACAGAATAGAAGTTTCATATTTTTATAGGAAAAAAATTTATCTTTGTTTCCATTAATCACGAAATGAAACCCATATTTTCTTTACAATAGGACCTGAGTCAGCAGATGAAGAATGCAATAGAACAGAATGAAATAGATTTAATGGCTGGAATGCTAGTTGAGGAATAAAATGCACCTCCAAAATTTTATAAGTGAGAGAATTTACTGGCAATACAGATAGGAAAATTTTGAATGTAATGCAATTGCAACCTCCTTGTGGTTTCTTTACACAGACCATGATGATAAGTTCATTAAGTGCCAGCCATTTTTTAATGGGGTTCTGTTGCACGAGTACCCTCACCCTAGGCATTTAAGAAAGAGAAAATTGCAAAAACCAAAAGACAAAGAACTTTGTGAGGAAAAAGTTTTGCAAGGAGAAACAAAAAATAGGAATAATGCTTAGCTAGTATTGAATTTCAGAAAGTCCGGAGCAGCATAAGTTACAGTATTAACAGTGCTACAAAGTTTAGGGACTAAACAAATTTTTTAATATATTTTACCAACTCCATTACCTAAATATTTCTAAATATTCTCATTGTCTCAATGAGGCTGTGATATAGCTGATCATATGAACATAAGGCGCTTCTTGAAACTAAACATAAGCTTATTGCTTGATCAAAATCAGCTCATTGAGATCATGACAGTTCCTCAATATTTGATATGAAAATATTTATGGTCTTCAGCTATATATGAGTAGCAGTGAGAGAGACTTGTGTGGAGAACAAAATTCTTATTAACAGGAATTGAACAAGAAAATGAAAACCCCACTCCCCACACTATTCAGTTGTAGAATAACCACTTAGAAGGCAAAGGTCCCCATTCTGATTGGCATTCCCTCCTTATCCAAGATATATATGCATATATAGTATATACATTTCTCTTATAAAAGAAAAAAAAAATGAGGTTTATTACATGTGAAGTGCCAGATCAATTAACTACTTAGTAACATACATTCTGCAAAAAAAAATCTTCAAGCTATCAAATAAGATTACAGTAAATGTTTCAGAATCATATTTCAAATGGAGCCACGACAGAACAAAAAAATTTTGTCAGAGTCCAGGACTTACCAGAGACAGCAAAGGCAGTTGATCCGGGAATCTCCACTTGTTTGGCTGAAAGAGGAGTACGCCATGTTATACAATGACTTACAGCTGACTTCTCACTGAAAAGTGAACAGGAAAAGGAAAACTTTGAACAAGAAATACCATATTTCAGACAGAACAGAAAAAATCTAAGCCACACAAAAAAGGCCCTACGTGCACCTTGTCCATAAATCTTTGGAAAAGTAACAGGCCATCTTAAATTTCTAGATATGAAGTGAGAAACAGGTTACTTACTCCCATATGAAATGAAGTTGGAAAGAAAAAAAAGAGTGTGATGCTCTTTTATAGGCTTCCCCTCAAACAGAAGTAAATAAATAAGTAAACCAAATTAGAATTATTTCAGAGGCATTTTAAAATCTGAAAATATGTAAGATTTCTTGTTAGTCCTAACATGAAGGCTTGTAGCCCTCTCCTGTCCATCGCTATCATGAAATATAATGGGTACACTGATAGCTGCATGGTTATAAACAGGAGACGCAGGAATGCACAAAGTAAGCTAAGAATACGCATCGTTAATGGAGACAATTGCCTGTAAAGGAAGTTGAAAGAACTGCTGTGAAGATAATATTAGGTTGACTAGATGATGGTATTAAACAATAAACCAACAATTGTTGGAACATAGCTGTTATTGCAGCACTCAAATGCAAAGTGGCAGAATGAGGAAATATATATAGACAAAAGCTAATGGATTTAAGGTAAACCGAGAGTTTAAGATGGGAACATACCCACTCTCTAAATTCCAGGAAAGGAGGAAACTTGAAGCCAATATGAAGATAAAAGAATTTGTTTAGGCATAGCATACCCACTAATCCTTACTCCCTGATGGATTAGATGAGCAATCCCAACGTACTAATGTGTCTTATTAATAAGTTATCATATTAATGAATTTATTATTCTCAATTCTTAAAATTAAAATTTGTGCAAGCTATGAATGAAGATCCTATGTTCTTTAACAGGTCGATAAGACTGTGGCATTCACTACTAAGGGAAAAGAAAGAAAAATTGAACAAAAGTAACCAAATATCACCGAAGAGAAGATTTTCTTTTCTGTCTCCCCCTCCCCGGGGGTTTTCGGAAGAAGTGGAAATGGAGCAATCAGTAACAGACACGGGACAGAATTGCCAAACCATTGACAGTCCTCTCAAGATAACTTTTATAAAGCTCAAAACTTGTCTATCAACAAAATTCACTAAATACAAAATGATCACATTTATATCAGAAAAGAAACGCAATTCTCAACCTTGAGATCGCCTTTAACCAGAGAAATATACACTCAAAAAAGTATTAAAACTTCACAAAAAAAACACGCCAGGGCTCACGTACTCAACCTAAAGCATTTTCCAGAACAATTTTCTCGTAAGTAAAAACAAACTTACGTATCAGGAGCACAAACAAGCACATTAAACCGATTAGTGGCAACAAGGACATGAACCAGAGCTCTCAATCCCGGTGCATCAATTCCGTCGTCATTAGTCACCATCACCGTAGGCCTTGCGGCACGATTATCAGAATTCTCCATCTCCGATTAGTTACTTTTCCAAAGAAAAATCTGACAGGTTACAAGTATCCTGTATGAGTCAGCAAGTGCAACAATATTTAATTATTTATACTCGTCGCGCCTGTTCGTCACGGAAATACTGGGAGAGTGGGGAATGCGGGAATGGCCATAGCCTGACTGTTCAGAGCAAATCGGTGGCAAGGGAATACGACAGCATTATGTACTCGCACGCACCAAATAAAATCCGGTTGAAGGAATATGCCGTGGACAAGTGGAGAGATCAAATTCATCCTCCCGCGGCGGGGGTTGCGGGACCCCTGTACCAGAGTCGGACACTTTTATTTATTTATTTATTTATTTTCACTTTTTTAAAAAACGAAAACTAATCCCGAAATATATAAATCATTTTTCAGTTATTTATATAAAGTTTTTGACACGATGCGACAAGATGCTCCACGTCATCAATCATGGCCCATGAAGCATCGCATACACACTATTCCGGAATTCCTCGCCCAGGTATTTCGGCAAGACAGGATGGTGTAAGAGGTAACTCATGGTTCTTCAACCGAGTCAAGAAACTCAATTTAAGTGCTACACTGTTGCCTTGTGAAAATAGAGTTTGTCCTCTTTCTTGATGATTTTGGAGGAATGATCATTAGTATCCTTTGAAAAAATTGTTATAGTGAAAGAAATGAAATGATTACGAGGCAATCGTACTTCTTCGTATCTTTCTTTGGAGAAAACAAATGACACAATCACAAGAGATGCAAAATCATGAGTCAGTCAAGCAAATGCTCCACTCACAAACGTACAATGGTTCTAATATAAGTAGATCTCCAGAATGTGCAGAGGTTACGATAGTGAATATGACATATAAGTAGATTAGGTTTAGCGGGTAAGGCATGTGAAGCTACACTGGCTTGAGTAACTCAAATCTAGAGTAGATCTATGATGGGCGCTAGAAAAGAGTCCAGCGTTAATTTTTGGTGAAGAACCAAAGAAGATAAAATGATGAGAAGAAGGGAACTCGGCTGGCTAATTTGTCTTACATCCCATACTTAAATCTCTCATTTTAAAGAGATTTTGAATTTAAATAATGTGAGGGAAGGTATTTTCTTTCGTGACACATGGGAGATGGTGACAAATATAATATTTAATAAATTAATTAACAAAAAGTAAATAAATTAGACACATAAAATCACATAACTTGAACATTATAAATTGTGTTAACATTGTCTTAGGTGATCCAAAGTCGAAGATTTTTTTGATAGAGTTCATTCATTCCCCTATAATCTTGGATGTCATGCTGCCATTGCAAGCTTGTCTGCCAACGTGCACCTTTTGCAAGCTTGTCTGCCAACGTGCACCTTACATATGCACCACATAAATATATATATATATATTTTTTTTTATTTATTTATTTATTTATATGTATATAGCCAGCCATGTTTATCCAACATCACTAACGAAATAAGTGCTCATAAGATCTTCCATGGATATATGACTTTACACCTTAATCTTTAAATTCACTCAAACCTACCAGTGAAGAAATGATAACGATTGGCAATACATAAAGGGTGTGAATCGGATTTCTCAATTGATCTTGAAATGACACATGTTTCTGGAGAACTCAGTCCACTATTTATGAATCTAATTCCAATTGCACACTTCCTACACTTGGCTTTGGCTTATAATTTATCAGAATAATTATAACATCTCGATATTATATTGTATATTTGTGTGTTGTTTTCTATTACATTAATAAAATATTAATATATATTTTATATGTAATCTTTAATTATTATTTTATTATATATTTTATATATTAAATCTTTAAAAAAAATAAATTAAATTTCAGGAATATTTTATTTTCTATTGAGATATATTAAATTTTTTACTTGAATAAAAATAAATAACACGTATAAATATATAACAAGAGATTCAGAATTAATAAAAAATATTTAAATTCATCTTTATCAACCATATCATATGTACACGTAAGAATATCATATGATCTAAATTTATAATAAATCTATATATGTATATCTGTTTTTTTTCCACTCCTACCCCTATTAGCTTTTCTTAATCCAATGTCTTTTAAAGTAATTTGGCTGATGACCTTTTTAAAAACCTCTATTTTTAAAATTTGTTATTAATCCTCTTAAAAAAATTCAAATGACTTAAATTATATAATAAAAAGACCGCTACACAACAACTGTTCTTCAAAGAATACTATAGTGGCATCGAGTCCACCTATATTTATTCTAAAATATATATATATATATATATATATATATATAAACTCACCCCTCCCTGGCTACTCACCCATTGACAATTATTTGTGGTTTCCTATTTACTTTAAGAGCATTGGACCTTAATTTTTTCTTTTATACCCACCCCACCCTTTTCCCTGTACATAACCCTCCCCTCCCCTGAGGATCACTAGCTAGTCACATTTTATTTATTTTGATCGTGTATTAAATTTAATATCTTTTTATTTTAAGAATTACTTTTTATTATTTACTTAAGTCCTTTTGATCTTAATTTTTTTCTTTTACGTCCATCCCACCGTTTTCACTCCTATAACCATCTTCTTGAGAATCAATAATGACATCTTACTTATCCAAGTTATATCTCAAACTCAAGATTTACTAGTTTCAAGTATTGTTATTTACTATTTACTTAAGACCTTCTGATCTTAATTTTTTTTTACTCCCACCCCACCCTTTTCCCCCTATAATTCTTCCCTTTATGATTAATAGTAATATCTCATTTACCCTCATCGTATCTAGTTTCAATTATTACCATTTACTATTTACTTACAACCTTTTTATCTTAAATTTTTTTTTTTTACACCCATCACATCCCTTTTCCCTCCGTATAACCATCCCCTCAAGATCAATAATGACGTCTCATTTATCCTTATCATATCTCAAATTTAATATCTACTAATTTCAAATATTGTTATTTATTACTAAATTAATGAGACTTAATTGATCTCAAATATTTTTAATCTGACATATTTATATATAGTTAATTATTTGTCTGAGTATCAATCTTTGTAAATATCATATGAACTTGGATAAACTAGAAGTTTCTCTAGATTACTAAATAGTAGTACACATTGAATATGACATGCCTTATCCTAAACTCAATCAAATACTTATCTAATACTCCTATGCTGTTCCCTAACTAGTTTCCTGTCTGTTCCCCATCCTCATATGCCAAAACGAATTTATCTAAGGTTAAGTTTCCTAGGTGTGGTGTTTTATTTTTGACCATCAAGCAATGTAGTACAGTAGGCGTTTCTTGACAAAATGCAGCAGCTAGCGTGGTACCCGATGGCATGTGCATATCGTAGTACCTCGTAGTATTTTACTTAGTAAAAACAAACATTAATTATAGTAGTACTTCAAAACCCCAGGTTACTGTCTATATATATATATATATATATTCTCTTTTATCTTTTCTTGTCCTGCATTAAAAGTCTAAGGCTCCGATTGGATACACCATCCGATTGGATGGTGTCATCCAATTCCGTAAAAGGAATCTTTAAATTGGAGTTCATTTTTCGCTCAAAAACGAAATTTTTTTTTAAAATCAAATTAAACCATCCTGTTAAAATGGAATATAAATTTTTTTTTAATTTTTGAATAAAAAATGAACTCCAATTAACCTATACAATTTACGTGCTGATGGATGGAGAATGGAGAATGGAGGGGGAAAATGGTGAAAGCAAACAGGCCCTAAATACGTCCAACCCTAAATTGTCACCTCTCCTAATGTAGATACTAAAAAAAAATACTCTGTCACTATTTATAATTATTTTATTAAAATTAAAATAATTATTTAAAAATATATATTTATTTATAATTCTAATTAAATTAATAATAGTAATTAAAAATGAGATCAGGATAATATAATAAAAAAATTAATAAAATATCTAATAAACTAATTTAAAAAGATATAATTATTATTAATAGTAAAACTGAAGATTCAATAGTGCATCATTTCAAGAACTTTGACCAAAGTTAAAAATCGATATGATTGTTGAGTGGAACAACAACTAGATCGAACTCAATAAACAATAAATTTCATATGAAGAAAAAACTTTATTAAAGAAAATTAAAAAAAAAAAGAAAAAGTGGGCAAAGAAATTAAATATATATATTTCTTTGGATACCATATTTGAGAAAGTAAGGGTGAGTTTGGATATCAAATTCTCCATCTTCATTCTTCATTTTCCATCTATCAACAAGTAAAATATAAATGTTAATTGAAATTCATTTTTCGTTCAAAAAAAAAAAATTGATTCATCCCATCTTAGATGGATGTTTAATTTGATTTTAAAAAAAAAAATTTTGAGTGAAAAATAAAATTTAATTTAAAGGTTTATTTTACAGAATTTTATGGAATTAGATAATGAAAGGTTATATCCAAAGTGACTTAAGAAAGAATATAGTCAGAGAAATGTACTTTTGGGATCGATTGAAGAAGTCTAAAACGGGGTTATGATGACCATCCAATATCATTACTACCATTATAAGTTCCCCTTCCCAAGTACAATCACAAAGTGTGGTCACATGTAAAGAGTGGTCATGAGTGGCATTGATTTGAGAAGTAGGCTAAAGTCCACATTGAAATCCATAGACAGATTTGAAAAGAGTTCTTTGCCTTCCTTGACCAAAACCATTGGTTCATAACTAAAACCAAAACATGGTGGTGCCCCCTCATCCCCCTCTCCTCACAAACTCATAATTATTTGATGCCCCTTCTCTTTATTTATCTTGTTTTTAACCGCATATATTTTGAAATTTTTAAATGATTTGTTTGTTCACATGATTTGATTCTACTGACCAATCTAGAGGGTCTATGGTTGATTAATCCATCTTTTAATGCAGTAGTCTGATAAGAATCTTATGACTCAGAATAAATAGTAAGTGATTTGATAATAAAGTATGTAGGAAAATCGATAAGTTCGATAGTTTGAGTAAAAATTAACATTCATATAGTTTGAGTAAAAATTAACATTCATAGGTATTATTTAAATCAGCAGAAATGCTATTATGAGTTACGGAATTCAAATTATTTTTGAGTTTCAATTAAGTCTCTGACGGTCAAAGTTAACAGTCCTTTTTTTTTAAGTAATAATAAAAATTAATCAAGTACCCATAGGGTTTAGTTTGCCCTTTTAGGATTTAGTTTATAAAATATTTCTTAAAAAAAAATTTATAGAATAATTTATTTTTTCTTTAAAAAAAATAGTTGACATTTAACTTTGACCCGTTAAAGACTTAACAGAATCTCAAATTATTTTGAGCTCCGTAACCCATAATAGCATTTCCCTTTAATTCAGATCCAAATTAGTTTCACTAACATAAACATATCGTACGTGTCAAAAAACATATGATTACATAATCAACATTAGTCATCTACTTATCAATTTGCTCCAAGTTATTGTTAAATAAAATAACAATAATTTGAAGTTTTTCTTTTTTTATTCATTCTAATTTCTGGAACTTAATCAAGCTGCTTTTTTCAATATAAACCAAAATTTCTTTTCTTTCTTTATTATTTTTTTCTTTCTCTCTTTAATTAATGAATCCCCATCAAGTCAATTCAACTCATGTGAGAAAACAGTAAACTTATCCTACAAACCAAACATCATGGGACAACTTCCAGATCAGAAGCCACCAAATACACATTTTAATAAATGTGCGAATATATATTTACCAAAATTAATGTCAGAAAAAAGAAAAAAAAAACATGGTCATGTGCACATGTTAGCAAAAATTCATGTTCTTTGATCCATTTTCTATAATACCTCAGTCTCCTAGATTATTGTCAAACAATTAATCATAGATATATCATATCTATTTATATTTTAATCACATATTCAAATAATTAATTATCAAATAATTGATCGTGAATATATGATATCCATAGTGGGCAATTTAATCAATAATTAAATAAAAATCTAAGAATATGACACATTGAGTTAATATCAGGTCGTTTTTATTTCTTTTTGTCTTTATTTATTCTACTGGGAAAAAAAGGATAGAGTTGAGGGTAAATTAGTCTCAATCCGTAATATCCCCACAACCCAGGCCAATGTTTCCACCACCCCACGACCCCAAAACCAAACCAGAAAAAGTACGGACATCATGTTTTAATTATTTCATTATTTACGGTTGGTTTAGTTGTTTCCAGTGGTCACCTAACTTCGGAGCCAGTTTTTTCAAAAGTAGTACTTGCCGTATATTTTGGACCACGGAAAATTCAATCAATGCTTTATTGAATGTCAATTTTCATATTTTCTTCCATTTTTTAAACTACCTAACTTTTTTTAGACATTAAATATAAAGTTATTATAGTGTTACTAATAGGTAGAGTAACCCATATAGAAATTAGGGGTCTTAAATTTTTAATCTCATTAATATTCTCTTAAGTTAAGCTTTTGCGTCAATCGAAAATATATAAGTTATCATGATTAATTTATTATATATTTACTGATTTTTAATTATATTATCTTCGTCTCTTTCTTTTTCTTAAATATGATTATTAATTTGATTAGCATATAAATAGAGATATTATAAATAAAAAGAAATTATATTATATTTTTCAAACTAATTGTTAGTTAGTTAGTGACTTATATTTAGTAAGTGGGGAAAGTATTTCTTATTCAATTGCAACATTAAAAAATATGAATTTTTTTAAATGATATCTAGGTTAATTTAACTCATCTAATGAAGTAACAAGATTGATCTTTAAAGGATAAACCTTAACCAGAAACAGTTTTCTCTTTCATTACTCATCCATAATGTCTTGGTCATGGATGAAGCTAATCTATCACTTGTTCATAAATATCATAAAAAGTTCTTTTAATCAAAGAAATAAAAAAAAATCAACCATGATATTGAACATACAAATATCAAATAGTAGGAACGCTACGATGAACATCAATACCATACCAATATAGTCTCGTGTATATTTATATGGTCAATAGAGATATAAGAATTCTTGATATGGCAAGTTTTAATATTCACTATAATATTTTTTTTCTTCTTATCAAAGAGTATAATTTTTAACAAATAAAATCTACTCAATTAGCAATTTCACTTAATATACACAAGGATTATATATTTAGGTTTGACTTTATTAAATTTTTTTCTTCTTTCCTTTTTGTTAGATTATTGTCTTTAGCAATCAATAGTTTGGAATTGTCTTTTTCAAATTTCATTTAGGTTTGATAAAGAGTACTTTAATGAATTAAGTTACTCTACTTTAATTTTGCTTTAATGGGGTAACAATTTAAAGTTTAATATCAATTTATACTAATACTTTAAAGTTCAAATTAAATATGAGAAATAATTAAAACTAATATATATAGTAGTGCCATTTAGCATTACAAAACATACTCTATCAAATGGTCATTTCTGTTAAGTTTTTAACTGTTAACAGTTAAATTAAAAATTAAAAAATAAAAAATTTATATAAAAAATTATATTTATAAATAAATTTTATAAATAAAAACTAAAATGATAAATCAAACTCTAAAAAAATAATTTAAATCTTATAAATTATCTATCAAATTTTATATTAATTTTAATTGTTAAAAACTAAACGGAAGTTGTGCTTTGTAATCGTAATAGCATTTTCGTTTATATATATATATATATATATATATATTTATATGTTTAGAACACAAGGGGAAAAACACCTATGCCACATGTAATCCACTTCCTCCAATGATGAATGCCCAGAACGAATCATCAGTCACATAAGTGTTCAAAAAGTACATTAATTCCTAAAGAGAAAAAAGAAGGAGAAAAAACGCAAAGGACTTTGAAAAGTTTCAGAAGACTCCAGAATAGGTGCAAGCGGACAAGCGTTGTTAAAGCAACGCTTCCAGGTGTGTGTTTACTGTTTAAAGCCTGAAAACGTACGGCTCATTTAATAAACAAAATCAATTAACTGGCTTCTTTCTAATTTTTGTCTATTACTTTTTTTATAGAGTCTCAATAGTTATGTCTAGATAGACGTAAGATCTAATAAAAAAAAGATTTAAACTGAATACTTATAATATGTTATTTTATCATTTTAGCTCATTTCAGTGTCTTTTAAAAATAAAATAACAAAAATAAATTGACAAAGATTAAAAATGAAAAATAAAATAAATCTATTTTACTATCTCCATCATATTTATTACTTTTAATTATAATTAATTAAATATAGGATATAAAAATAAAATCACGCTTAAAATTAATTACATTAATAATATTAACTAACTTTTCTTAAGATATTTGGAAAAGTTAAGTGGATTATGTTTATGAGACGAAGGTATTATTTTTTTTCTCAAGAAATTTCCTTTAAGATTCCCATCTCTTTTCCAGTGGAATCCCACAAGATTATGTGATTTTTCTTTTTCTTTTTTTTTCTTTTATAAATACTTTTGTTATTCCAAAAAAAGACCTTTATGTAAAGTTCAATATTCTTTTGTTTTTCTAATCAAGTTTGGAATGAAATGAACTCATCGTCTTGGGTTTGTCTGTATTGAGGTAACCGTAGTGGTTTGCTTGGGTAATGTACAAAAAATAACAAAATTAAAGATATAAATATAAATAAAAAAACTTAATTACAATTTGAACCCGGCATAACCTTTTATCTCTAAATGTATCGAATTGGAAGGTTTTCTATTGATTTCTAATTTTCTATTATATATTTGAATATCATTTTATATATTAATAAAATTTAAATTTTTTATTAATATACTAGATAGTATTACATAAAAAAAAATATTAAAATATTTGAAGCAGGAAAATGTTATGCAAAAATCACTTTACTAGAAAACTAAGGTTAAAGCACTTTTGTTTTTTTTTCCCCCCCTCTTTTTTGTTTGAGGTATTTGAGTTTCTTGTGGTCAGCAAATCCACTGTTTCTGAAATATCTTGCATGGTAGGTCTGCCTATATTAAATTACTCAGATACACAGTATCATGTTCCTATTTAAAAAAGGCACATTTCAGGCCTTATCTTTTCTCACACCAAACATATATGTATATCAGAAGTTTCCATGCTTGATTAATCAGCATGATTTTTCATCATCATATATGGAAAACACCATTGGATTAACTAAAACTAAGTGAGACAGATTTAGAAAATTTTTTAAAAAATTCCAATAACATAAAGCGACAGGTTTATTAATTTATTACATCAAACCTTAAAAATTATTTAGTACATGGGTCTATCGTAACTTGACTTGACACCCTAAACAACTCTATGATTTGTTATTTTCTTTTACTAAAAAGGTTCTAAAGTAGTAAGTTTGGTAACTTGTTGATATTGATTTGTCTGGCAACTTTCTTGAGTGTTTTCTGGGTTTTGATATAAATGTAATGTAAATCCAGTTACAGAATGGATGGTTTAGCTGAGATAATTTGGGGAGAATATTGGGTCATAACCCAGATCTAGTGTCCTAGTGGAGTATATGTTATAGTGGACAGATTCATGGAATTGTTTATAGTCCTGGGAGCTAAGAAGCGTCAAAGACAGATCCTCAGATATCCAATCAGAATACAAAGGTAGATGTTTCCAAGAAAATTTTAATGAAAAAAAAATGGAGTCTTTCTTTCTTTTCCATCAACCCCAATTTGCAGAGCCCACAAGTACGACAATATGTACTAATCCCAGAGCCCCGCTTTGTGCCAAAAAAAAAAAAAGAAAAGAAAAAGGAAAAATCAGCCATTTTATTATTCTTGGTTGGTTGGTCCATGTTTTTGCAAGCTGTTGCAGGCGTAGCAGGGATTGTCTATTTGTTGCTTGCTGCTCTCTTTATATCCAAGCACACATGTGTGAGTGTGTGTTTGGTGTAGATTATAAATAATATTACCTAATAGAAACATTTTGGGTGTAAAAGGCCTAGAGATCTTGAGTGAGTATGGTTTTACAGCTCGTGATGAGATAGGAAAAGAGTGCATAGAAAGAAGGGCAAGGAGAAAGGGAGAGGGGGTTTGTCATGATGTGCCTGGAAGGGGGTAGAGTAGTCCATTGCTTTTGAGAAATCTTTGGCTCAGTGTCCATGAGTTGGTGAGGAAAAAGCTGTCCTTTTTTATGAACTAACCCAGGGCTTTTTTTCTTTCTTTTTGCCCTTTTTTTTTTTCCTAACCACAGCCTAGTTGCCAGATTTCTGCTTTAAATTCTGCTGACTGCAAGTATTAGACCTCTTTTCTCTCTCCCCTTTTTTTTCTCTCTCTATCTCCAAAAATCAGTGAAGAAGAAGCAGATATAGAGTCAGGAGGTAATATTACTGAAAGAATCTTGAATATCTTCTTGATAAAAGAACCGGGATGAATGGTGTAACTGAATTTGATTCTGATCATTCTGACTATGTTGAAGTTGATCCTACTGCAAGATATGGAAGGGTATGTTATGTTCATTTCTGAGCGATAAAAGATTGTTGCTTTTTTCTATGTCATTCTTTCATTTTTATGTTTTGAACTTCATGTTAAATGTTTTTCCTTTTGTGTTCTTGGTTAATTGCAGTACAATGAAATTCTAGGCAAGGGGGCTTCAAAGACTGTGTATGCATCTTTTTTTGAACTCTGTATGGTAGCTGCAAAAATTTGAATGTAATTCTTTTTTAAAGCTGGCTGGATGACTTCACTGGATAGTGGGAGCAGTTTTTGTTGACTATTATAGTATAGCTCTTTTCAAAAAAAAATTTCACTGAATTTTTTGGGTTTCTTCCTTTTTTTTCTTTCTGTCCATTTTCTTGCAGTTATAGGGCGTTTGATGAGTATCAAGGGATTGAAGTAGCCTGGAATCAGGTGAAACTTAATGATTTTCTGCAAAGTCCTGAAGAACTTGAGAGATTGTACTGTGAAATTCATCTCCTCAAAACTTTGAAACACAAGAATATCATGAAGTTCTATGCTTCTTGGGTTGATGCAACCAATAGGAACATCAACTTTGTCACAGAGATGTTTACATCTGGTACCCTGAGACAGTAAGTACTCTATTCTTCAGTGTTCTTAAGAACAGGCACTGGCTAATCTAAGTATATCTCCAAAGTCCATTGTCCAGAATCCTAATGTGGTTTATACTCAATTTTCCATTTTCTGGATAGGTATAGGTTGAAACACAAGAGGGTTAACATAAGAGCAGTAAAGCATTGGTGTAGGCAGATCTTGAAAGGCCTTCTTTACCTTCATAGCCAAGATCCTCCAGTTCTCCATAGAGATCTCAAGTGTGATAACATTTTTATCAATGGGAACCAAGGGGAGGTCAAGATTGGTGATCTTGGCCTTGCTGCAATTCTTCGTAAATCACATGCTGCTCGGTGTGTAGGTAAATTGAAATCATTTTAAGCTGTTAGGATTTTGAGTTTAAACCTTGCACCATATGATGCAAAAGACCCTTGTATGGAACTGCTGCAATTTTAGTTGATGTTTTCTCTGGGCTTATTTCGGTATCCCAGGAACACCGGAGTTCATGGCACCGGAGGTGTATGCTGAGGAGTACAATGAATTAGTAGATATTTATGCATTTGGAATGTGCATCTTGGAAATGGTAACCTTGGATTATCCATACAGTGAATGCACACACCCTGCTCAGATCTACAAGAAAGTGGTTTCTGTAAGAATTCAAAAACTCACAATTTTCTCTTTTGCTACTGAATCCACAGTCAAATTCTATTGTTAACATTCTTTCAATTTTGGCACAGGGGAAGAAACCAGATGCCCTTTACAAAGTAAAGGACCCTGAGATTCGTCAATTTGTTGAGAAATGTTTAGCAACAGTCTCTTGCAGGCTATCTGCTAGAGAGCTTCTGAATGACCCTTTCCTCCAAATTGAAGATTACTCGACAGGCCTTGGGCTAGAAGATTACTGTTCAGATTTTGATGAATTTAACCCCATATCAAGACAGCCGTTTCTGAATCTTCATCATAGCGGTAGCACCTTAACCAATGGTTATCATAGTTGCAGCTCTTTAGTCAATGGATACTCCAATTACTTGTACCATGATCACAAGAACGAGCTGGAATACAATCCAATTGAGTATGACGAAACCGGAACTGATTTATTCACCTGTCCTGAGGATGGACAGTCGGAAGTAGTTGACATAACCATCAAGGGGAGAAGGAGAGAAGATGATGGGATTTTTCTAAGACTTAGAATAGCAGATAAAGAAGGTAAGTCTTTCAATGATTTCCATTTCTGTGGTTTTCTCTTTCATTTGTTTTGTCTGAAACTTATAATTTAGTTATCTTCCCAGGCCGCATACGTAATATTTATTTCCCTTTCGACCTTGAAAATGACACAGCCCTGAGTGTTGCTACTGAAATGGTTGCTGAACTGGAAATTACTGACCAAGATGTAACTAAAATAGCAGAAATGATTGACGGTGAGATTGCAAACTTAGTACCAGGATGGAAGAGGGCCATTGAATTGGATGAAAGCCTCAATTTCACAAATAATGGCGGTTGTCACAATTGTGCTTCAGATGGTTCTGTTCTGCAGTATATAAGCCCTGACGGGCCTGGTTCCAAGAACCTGCAAGTTCTTGAAGGTTCTCAGCATGGTTGTGGTACTGTACATGGCAGGTTTGAAGAGATTACTTATCAGTTTGAAGGATCTGAACAATGTGTGACAGAAAGTAGGGCTCCTCTTGTTTCAAGTCAATCTGATGGTGTACATTATGCTGACATATGCGGGCAACATGAAGGGCCTGAAGTAAACCCTGAATCAAACCAACAGAACTCTACTGACGACCAAGTTCATGGCGAACATGAATCATTTTTGCAATCAACAGTTAGTAGCTGCAATGAGAGAACAACACATTCTGACAATGAGGATAAGTTTAGTTCTGAAAAGTTAAGAGATTCCCGTCTGATAACTTCTTCAGTTAGTCGTTCTCTGGCAGAGGATTACGAGAATGGGATAAGGCGGGAGTTAAGGTGGCTCAAGGCCAAATATCAGCTGCAGTTGAGAGAAATTAAAGATAAGCAACTGGGAGTTTCATCAAAGTCTTCAACTTTGACAACTGATGACAACGAACGGAAAAATGATAAATTTTCATTACAGTCAAGCACAAGAAGAGAAGAGAAGGATGATGCAATGCAGAATTATTTTCCTTTTAATCTTCCCCTTAGTGCCAAAACAAAATATGCAAACCAGCTCCCACGAAAACACGAGAGGACTTATACTACTTGCAGTCCAGAGCATATGGTCACTGCCCAGAGTTTTTACACAGGAGCTTTGCTTCCAAACTCTCTGCACAGGGCCACTTCTCTGCCTGTTGATGCCATTGATGTCTGAAAGTCACTGATGGGATTACTTTGCTCTTGTCCCAGTTTTCCTAGCAAAGGATGATCCTGTCTCTTGACATTACCAATATATACCGACCATAGAGGCACTACCTTATCTCCCAGAACAGGGATTTGCAAGAGAAATTTGAATGTAATTACAAAATGTACATTTTTTTTTTTTTTTTTTTAATGAAAACTACATGAAATTTAAGCCTGATCAGGACCTGTAAAGAGATTTACAAGCAAGCAATTCATAATTCGAGCTTTTGAGAAGCAACTTGTTCTGTCCCCCCCCACCCCCGCCCGCCGGGAGGGGGC
Source organism: Echites panduratus (assembly GCA_035221335.1). NCBI lineage: Eukaryota > Viridiplantae > Streptophyta > Magnoliopsida > Gentianales > Apocynaceae > Echites > Echites panduratus. Next base: position 2,381,005 of record JAWZTD010000029.1, read on the forward strand.
TGATGTTCCAGTCCCACCTCTAACTGAAGAGTCAAGTTTGTGGCTGGTTTCAAAAGATTAAATGAAGAATGTGGTCCATTCCACATGCTTCTTAACTATTGAAGGATGATTCTTATGAGGGCCTTATGGACCTGGCAACGAAGTTCATGATAACTACCACCACATCCAAGTTGACAAAACTTTCTGGTAGTGCATTTATGCTGCCACATCAGAAGAAGGTACATATATTTCTTTGCATATGATTCTCAAATTGCTGGACATAACTGCACACAAATCTTTGACAGGTGAAGTTTGTGAAGGTGTAGATAAGGAGATGAAAAGAACCAAAACTTGTTGACATAAATATATGCACCACTTACCATCTATAGGGCTTTCACTTTAGGCTAGACCTGTGTAAGAATTTAAATTCATGTAAATTGACTCATCAAAATTAAAGTTTATAGGAAAAAGCAATCACTCGTGAAGTAAGTCGTATTCCCAATCAATGAGCTACACTCCTTGAGAGCACTGGATTTTTATATATTATAGAGGAGGATGCAAAGGACGGAGATTCCTGTCCATGATGATTCTTGAGAACCCATGCTTTTATAGAATTCTAAACTGATTTCTTTATTGACAAAGTGCAATTTTTCTTTTCTTAATGCTAAAAAAAAGGGTTGCCTTAGTTAAGTTTGTTTCCGGCTCCAATGTGAAAGTCCTGATAATATGTTAAATTCAATCCCTTTTTATTAACTTAAACTTTCGGGCAAGAGTTATCAATAATAAAGCTAAAGGCAAGGACGATGTGGTTTGGCATATAAGCCTCCCCCTGTTGAACTTGGCAAAAAAGAAAGCAAGAGTTGGAGAGAAAAAGTACAGCAAGACATACGATGGCATCACCACCGATTGTGGCTACTTTAATCATCGTAACACCTTCCAAAAGGCACACTCATTGCAGAATATCAGGCTGCGTAAACATTAACTTAAAGGAATATATACATGGTCTCTGGGAGTCAAAAGAATTCGAGCTCATCATAATGGGGGAAATGTTGGGGGGTGGTGTGGGGGGAAGATAAATCATTGTCGAGAATCAGAATAGTTTGCAGATTCAAAGAACTGATCAGATGGAGCTTGGCATGAATAGATCATGCCACCATATGTTCAGTTCAATGTTTTGCTATAAATTAAGTTCAATCAATCTTGCTCCGTTTCCCATGGTAAAAATGTATTGAAAAGGATGCAAAATCACATTCATCATTAGGCATATTGGCATGGAAAGAAGCATATTGTCATGCCCAGAATCCAAAACGTGACTAAATATCTTATTGAGTCAAAGTCAACAATTACTTACTAATAAACATAATCTATCTTCTATATTCTTTACTTCAAAATAGATACTACCTCCATCTTATAAACATAACCCATTTTACTTTTTTACGGATCTTAAGAAAAGTTAGTTAGTGTAATTAATATAATTAATTTTAAGGGTAATTTTACTTTTATACCCTATATTTAATTTATTAGAATTGAAAGTAATTGATATGAATAGATAATTAATGATGATAATTTTGTCTTTTAACCTCTAACCATCTCTCCTCAAAAAAGAAACTGGATTATAATTTGGGACTAAGGCAAAAGGAAACGTAGACTATCTTTATGGGACGGAGGATATATTTTAAATCGACTATCCATCAGACATCTCAATGGGTGGAATAATGAGTGTAAAGTGTTGAAAATCAAAGGTTTTAAGTACGAATTCAACTAATATTTTAAAAACTGGACCGAACATTGAATCGATAAAGTTAATGAATTACGATTCAATAATTCAACCGTACTTAAATAGATAATATTATAATAAAAAATATATCTTATAGATAAATTATTTTTATTAATAATTTAAGATATCATAATAAAATAATATTCAAATCCAATTTTATAACTATAATATTAACAATTTTTTTTATGATTATTAATAAGAATTTTTATTTTATAGTGATTTAAATATGTTAATTTTTAGTGTATATAAAATTTGAAGATTATAAGATATTTTATTTATTTATAAATATTTAATAATGATGTATAAATTTTTTTCATTTTATAATAACTAAATAAGTAAATTTATAATTTGATTAAGAATGATTTGATATTAAAATATATATACGTTGAAATTAAATTGATTTAACTTTAATTTATGTTTTTTGAAAAATGGCGGATTCACCTACATGCTAGATTGTCTATTTCAATTTGTCGTTAAAAGAAAGATTTTTATAAAAACCATCAAATACATTCTTTCAAAACAATTTGATAACCAATTTAGCTGGTCGGATCGTTATATATGAATATCCCGTCTGAGAATGGTTAACAGAAGGCAGCCACTAATGGCCATAACCTGTCATCGATGCTGAGATCCATGCTTGTTAATATATATCGTGACTATGCATAACCTATCATGAGATCCAAATGGACAGATACATACCACTATTACACTTAATAATCTGACTAACAACAAAAGAAGTGAAAGGAACAGAAAAAAAAAATGTGATCGAAATAGAGATGGAGTTCAATTTCTGCAATTAATTATTGAAATAATTTTTTTTTTAATGAAATAATCGTCTTAAAATTTTCTCTCTCTCTCTCTCTCTCTCTCTTTTTTTAAGATTTTAGTTTTTTCCTTCCAATCTAACAAACGGTAGAAGTGTACTTTCTTTCGCTCTGTCTCTCTTAACCTAATTTTTTCTCAAATAAATTTAAAACATAGATCTTCTTCCATTTTCAAGTCTGATATTCTTTTTTTAAACTATGTACTAGCCGTTAATTTGGAATTACGTCCTTGTTTATGGTGACAAGTGTTGCGTGTTCATAGAGATACAAGTAACAAGAATTTAGTGGAGAATTAAGAAGATGAAACAAAGTTCTATTGCTGCCTTTGAAGGGTTGAGGAGTTCTTTCACGTTCTCTGTGCCTTCCTGTAGAAGGGATGGGTGCACGGCGGTTTGCCCTAAGCCTAGACGGCTGGGAGTCATTAACCCTACTGCAAGATATCCAATCACACCCCTCTATTGCCACGTTAGGTAAATAAATTCCTTCAAGTTTATGCCTTTCGGCTTGGTGTTGAATTATGTGAATTTCAGATTACTGATATGGTTTTGAAAATGTTTTTCTAGTCATCAACGGGGAAATGATGCCAAGGCAGATGTCATTGTTTCCAAGGTTTGGTTTGTTATCATGAGTTATTGTTCTTGTTTGATTTCGGAAATTGTTAATCGTATAAGCTCAAAGTTTTGAACTTTTGTTGTCACTGGTGCAATTCCTGTTCAATTTTTAGTAGGTTGCATTTGGTGTGCGAAAGCTTTAATTTTGGAGGGGCCCCGGGGTTTGTGTGGGAAAGGGTTGTCATACTTTGGTAGTTTTGGTAGACAGATTTATCCGACAGAGAGGGATGAGGGCTGTGGAGATTGTTCAATTTCTTAATTTTTCTTTTGCCCGAGTTATTGGTCGTGGTTTTCATTTAGAGAGGAGGGTTTTGTTCAGGTTTTTCATTTCTTTCCCTAAGTTTGATGTTCCTTTAAGCTCAAGTGAGATGAACTGCAGATTATTAAGTGAAAATTATTTTACTGTTTATGTTTAACAATAAGGTGGCTATTATGCAGATTAAGGAAGGTCTGCATATTTTAATGAGTGAAGCAGAGTTTTTGGAGGACTTTGAATTCATAACAAATCTAGCTACAAATAGATTACTTGTGTTTTCCGTTACATTTCTAACTATTGATGTCCTTTCTTCAATAAGCTGATTGTATTCGTTTTTCTTTTTGAGGTTTTGAGCAATTTTTCAGTTGCTAATCTTGCCCCATCATGTCCAACTCCTATGGAGCAAGTACTGAAGTATTTCAGTGCTTTGCAGATGTATCTAGATCTTCTCCAAAATTATGTAGTTAGTGCTCGAATTTGTAAATGAATTCTGGTTTGTCCTTTCAGAGGTTCTTGATGTCACCCATAACCTGCGAAAGATTGGATGGTGGAACTGGAAAAATTAGTATTTCATGCTCAATGTCAAATGGTAGCAGTGTCAAAAGTACAGAAGACAAGACTGAGGGACTTACATACAAAGATGCTGGTGTTGATATTGATGCAGGGTCTGAGTTAGTGAGGAGAATTGCCAAAATGGCACCTGGAATTGGAGGTTTTGGAGGGCTGTTTCCTTTAGGTATATCAATTGTTTTTACTCTTCTTTATTTTTAATGATTCAGAAAAAGGTTACTTAGCACTTGTTCATTTAAGCTAGTTATGAAAATGAAGGGTCTAAATTTTTCTCATGAATCTCTCCACTCTTATATGTTTCAGTTTATGACTTCTTGGACAATGAGATATTAAAGAGCATTGTCTCATTCAGCACTTGAACATTATTGCCATGCTAGTCTGTTTTATTCAGGAGAGATTATTTCTAACATCAGTTAACATAATAGAGAATGTTGGAGACATTGCTTATTTTACTCTGCTGCTTTGCTAAGTAAAAGTATTACAATTTTGAATTTAGGGAGAATATTTTTGTGTTTTATGCAGTTCTTTATGTGGAATTGTCTGTGGCTAAGTGCTAACTAATTGCTATTCACATTTAAATAAGATGGTCAAAAAATGAAAATTATGTTAGTAGATTGTTTCACTCTGGGGCATCTCTGACAGGCTTGTGATTAATATGGTAAAGTATTAAGAACCAAGTCACCCACATGTTGCATCTTAATCCTGCAATTATTTTTACTTTTGCTCAGCAATTTGACAATCTTCTAGACATTATTGCAAACCATACAAATATGTGCATTAAATTCAGCTATGTGATGATACCATCTAGTCATTTTATATCTCCATGAAAGTTCAAATCTATTCTATTTGCAAAATGGTTTGGCATTTTTAGTAATTTTTCTCTTCCATTTGATAGAATCTGTTCCTTGATATTTTTCATTCACATGTCTCTCATATATCTCATGTTCGTTGCATTCGTTTTGTCAATCAGGTGATTCCTACCTTGTGGCTGGAACAGATGGTGTAGGAACAAAGCTTAAGCTTGCATTTGAAACTGGAATTCATGAGACCATTGGGATTGATCTGGTAATTTATTTTCCGAGTCTGCATTAGTCGCTTATGCTGCCAAGTCTAACTTAAATCTCCTTCAGGTTGCTATGAGTGTAAACGACATTGTGACTTCTGGTGCAAAGCCATTGTTCTTCCTTGATTACTTCGCTACAAGTCATCTAGATGTTGATCTTGCAGAAAAGGTATTGTTTTTTATTTGCATTCCCACTTCTAGTGTTTGAATGGCTATAAAACTGTTTATGTATTTCTATAAAGTGACTCTTATTCAGGTCATAAAAGGTATTGTGGATGGTTGCCAGCAGTCTGATTGCACACTGTTAGGAGGAGAGGTATGTATTCACATTCTTTCCACTATCCAAGTAGGAAATAAATAGCTAGAGGACTTTGAATTAATCCTTTATTTATACATGTTGAGCTGAACTAATGTGATGAATGGTATTTATGTTAAAAGCATCAAACTTTAGCTGCTACGGGTAGAACCTTTCTGAATTGCTATTGCTGGAGAACGTGACTGAACTTTTATATTACATGAAATTATCTCCATTGGTTGAAACTAAAGTGGAATTCTATACCATCATATGCTCGGGTACTTTCTTTTTATCACTGCACAGAATTGTTTCTGTGCCTGGGCCCTGGTATAAAGTTTGGTAATCTTTATGGTGCCCTTGTTATTTATTAAGTTAGTGGTAATCAAATAAAGTAGTCATGTTAACAACCTAAAGGGGTGATATTTGTTTCAGACTGCAGAGATGCCAGATTTTTATGCAGATGGTGAGTATGACCTCAGTGGTTTTGCCGTCGGCATTGTCAAGAAGGAATCAGTGATTGATGGGAAGAACATCACCGTTGGAGATGTCCTGATTGGTCTACCATCTAGTGGAGTTCATTCTAATGGATTTTCTCTGGTCAGAAGGTTTGCCAAGAAATGTCATCTCTGCAGTTCTTATTTCCAAAAATTTGTTAGGACATAGACTCTTCCATCATAGAGATTTCACAGCCAAGGTTATCCAGGATCTATTTCTGTGGTTTAATGTTCAATTATAACAATTTTTAGGGTCCTTGATCGAAGTGGGCTTTCTTTGAGGGATCAACTGCCCGGTTCATCTATCTCACTAGGTGAAGCTTTGATGGCTCCAACAGTAATCTATGTTAAGCAGGTAAATTGCTTTATAATAAAAATTCGAAGTTGGATCATCTTATTACAAGAATGCTATAATCATTAATGCGAATTGATAATCTAGGTCCTCGATATTATTAGCAAGGGAGGCGTTAAAGGCATAGCCCACATCACCGGAGGTGGTTTCACTGACAACATACCCCGAGTATTTCCAAAAGGCCTTGGAGCTGTCATTTACAAGGACTCTTGGGTGGTGTCTCCTGTTTTCAAATGGATCCAAGAGGTGAGAATGAGTCTTACATAGTCAGCACCGGGTTTTTTTTCTTCTGGTTCTTGATCTCATAACACATATTAATGACATCTGCAAAAGAATATTATGACATACATGAAACGCAACGTGCAATAACCCGAATTGGGATTTGATCGAGAAGTATTCAAGGTCATGAATTTTCATGCTTCTTGCTTTGTTTGCAAAATGTTTAGGCTGGAAAAATAGATGATGCTGAGATGATGAGGACATTCAATATGGGCATTGGAATGGTATTAGTTGTTGACAAAGAAGCTGCTCCTAGAATTCTTGAAAATGAACAGAAAACAGATAAAGTGTACTGCATTGGTGAGGTTGTGAGTGGTGAAGGAGTGAGCTACCAATAATACCTGCCCATAACAAAGTTGCTGTTTTTGTGTCAACAGGAAATGGTAAAGGAAATAGTATGAGAGGTTTTGCTGTTTGTTGTAGTCCTTTTGGATACATTTATAATATTCTCTAGGTATACAAATTGTTGGATTTTATCCTTAAACTATTTTTGATTTCCTTTTATTATTATCATCTCTAATTGCTGTGGGATTTCCATAAATTTTTGCACCTTTGATGGGTTTCTTTTCCACCGGGAAAGAATATTGAAGTTTAAAGGCAAAGAATGGAAGCAATTATGAACAATTTGGGTTATAATCGGTTTATACTAATTAAAATAATAATATTAAATATATATTATATAATTATATTATAGATAATATAATTTAAATTCAAAATAAAATTTTAATTTATTATTAATAGAATAAAATTGTTAAAATCGATTTCCAAAAGGTTTGATTTAGTTTAACGACATATTAAGTTTATAACTGTTGAATTGGAAAATACTATAAACAATTATAATCGTTGAGAACTCAATCAAACCCTGAATATCCCAATAGAAATTAATTTTGTTTTACAGTATAAGTTGTTTAGAAGTATTCTAAATTTTTTATGATATAAGTCATTTTTTAAATTATCAATGCATAATTCTATTTTTCTCATTCATTCTTTATTAATATTTTCTTTTATATATTATAGAACACAAAAAAGTATTGTATTTATTATAATGATATATTAAAATGGTGTTCATATTTTTTTTTAAAGATGATTAAAGGGTATTTTAGGGGAAAATTTTATCTTAATTTTTATAAAGTGATGGATGGTAACTTATATTTAGTAATGAAGGGAATATTAATAAATGAAAAAAGAGATATTTTTGACAAATAGATGTTGATATGATGAACCTATGTTTAATGAAAGATATACATATATATATATATATTTATATATAAAAGGAATGGCCAAAAATTGTAATTTGTGAGATGCATGGACACTAGCAGTTGAAACCTCTAATTAACTGCCTCAACCTTTTCATTGAAAAAAGGGAGGGAGGGAGGGAGGGAGGGGGGGATTTTAATCCATTTGGTCCCTCAGATTTAGGTCAAATTATAATTTGATTATAAATATATTTTTCAGTTACTATAATTCCTTATTATATTATGATCAATTGTTTTTGTTCAAGTTGTTATTATTCGGCAGGTCATAATGTACAATTGATCATATAAAAGATAAGTAACCATTTTAAAAGCATAAAAATATCAATTCTAACTGATTCACCCAAAATCTAAACCTAATTTAAAATAAAAAAGAAAATTCTGATTATATTTGGATTAATGTACAAATCGACTTAATCAAAGTACTAAAATTCAAATTACTAAATAGGTCAAATTTAATCACAATTCAAATTAATTCTCAATTTAAAAACAAAAAATTGATATTTTACTATTTAAAATCATTCATATGACTTGTTCTATATTATTGAAAAATAATATTTTAAATCAAAATGATTGATAAAAATAATACGAGGAACCATAACTAACAGCTAAAAGCCAAAATAAAAAGACTACGGTTGCAGCAACCGTTAATTTTATTAATTTGAATTTTAAATGAAATTCAAAACCCTAAAATTAATAATATAATAATTCTGATGAAGTCATTCCCCCGCCCCCAGGGGATCCATGCATATTGCCACATCGACAAATGTCACCATTCCAATATCCTGTTTCAGGTCTCGTCAAACCCCCCTGCCAGCATCTATTTTTTTTTCCCAAAAAAGAACCTAAACAAAAACTCCCCAAAATAAACATGCCAATTTTCTTTTTCTACACAAAATTCACAATTTTTAATCTAAACATTCAAAACTCATAATTTTTAAAAATAAAAAATAATGAATATTTATAAATTATTCAAAAAGTTATTCTATTTTTTGTTTAATAAAAATATGATATTTATAGACTGCTCCTAAGATTGTTGTGGAACCTTAAACATTTGATGAAAAAATCAAGAAAAGGTTAATTTCATGATTTTTAAGCCGCTAACTATTTGCAGTAAAATTTTGTTGAGTAACCCAGTAATTAAAAAAAAGTTACTGCTTTTTCTTGCTTTTTTTTTTTTCCTGTAATAAAGAAGACGTGCAGAGGTCTGTAACAGTATTGGTATATAAACAGAACCCAGAAGGGCCAGAACCAATAGACTTCAATTCTGCACATTTTTTTTTCTCTCTCTCTATTTTCTCCTGTCCTTTATCGATTTTATTGGGGTTTTGCCGGGGATTGGATTCCGATTGATATGTATCAGCCGGCGGATCGCAGTTAATGAAATTGAAGAACTACCTGGGGAGGTATGGATCAATGAGATTTTGTCACGCAGTTTTAGTTTGAAGATTTTTTTTTCTTGCCAATTCTTTTGAATTGTTTCACAATTTTAGAGAAAGTTTTAATCTTCGTATTTTTTCTTTCAGATCTGTCAATGCTTCTGTTTTCTATGAGAAAGAGTGTGGGTTTCCTGTGATGGGTTTCTTGAATTGTTGTTGAATTTGATTTGGGGACTTCTGAGGAGTTTCTTTGTTTTTGTTAGTTTCAATGCGTGAGATGGAAGGCGGTATGAGATCAGGGGGTGTGATAAAAAAGAAGAACTCATCAGGGTGTTTAATCATTAAGAAGAAAACTGATGTTTTGGCTAGTGGGGTTGGGTCCTCACACAAGGAGAAGAAGAGGCATAGGATGATCACTAGTCAATCTGGGTCCAGTGACGAGTCATTGGAGCCAGTTAGAAGAAAATATAATGATGGAATGAAGAATGGTACAATTGTTTATGGCAGGAGGGTTGACGAAGATCGGGAATTCAGGAGGAGTGCTGAGATGGTTGAGAGTGAGAGGAAGAGGAGTAGGATGGAGTTGTTTGAGTTTGATGAGTACGATGAATTTGATGGGAAAAAGATGAGGAGTGATTTTATGGGTATGGTTGGAAGAAGTGGGAACACACGAGAATTTGTGGGCGGCTCTGGTAGGAACGCCATGGTTGAGAAGAGGAAGCATGCTTATTTTGACGGTTCCAGTAGTGGATTGAGTGGGAGAAACAAAAATGTAACATATGGTGGGAAGGGTAGATTTGATTTGGAGGACGATGAAGCACATTTACCCATTTCTCTGTTGAGATTAAAGTATCAAGAAGATTCTGCTCAGCCAATCAGACTGCAGGGTAAAAATGGTGTTTTGAAGGTTATGGTGAATAAGAAGAAGAAGATAGATTTGTCTTCTCATGCAAGTTATGATCGTCAAGTAGTTGATATTAATAGGAAGGGTTCTACCTCTGAGGAGGCTGTCAAGGAGGAGACTCCTGTCCAACCTCCAAACCACACTGATTCAAAAAGAGCAGAAAAACGAATTGCATTGACAGACAAGGAGAAAAGTCAGATGAAGTTGCAAAAACAGATGCTTGGGAAGCCCAATAAACCTGGAGATTGTGAGAGGGATAAGAGAGAGCTGAAATTACAAAAGCATTTAGGTGGAAAGAGTAATAAAGCTGGAGATTGTGAATCAGATGGGACTGACACATCTCTTAAGTTGGCACCACCAAGTTTAGAAGCTGGTTCCAAAAAAGCAGTTAAAGCGGAAACCCAAAGATCTTTGCCAAATGAAAATGTCACTCCAAGTAAAGGTGGTGAAAGAATTGCTACTCCGCTGGATGATACACAAACCCCATCCAAAGGCAAGGATGGCGGGAAACTGAAGCGTGGTGGGAGCACAGAAAAGCAGTTACTGCGTGAGCGGATAAGGGAAATGCTCATAAATTCTGGCTGGACAATTGATTATAGACCAAGAAGGAATAGAGACTACCTTGATGCAGTGTATATCAATCCTAGTGGAACAGCATATTGGTCCATCATTAAGGCTTATGATGCACTTCAAAAACAATTGCAGGAAGACAATGAAAAAAATAGAGCTGATGGAGTCGCCTCATTTACTCCTTTATCGGATGATCTGATCAATAAATTAACTCGGCAAACAAGAAAGAAGATGGAAGAAGAAATGAAAAAGAAGAGAAGAGATGCTATAGTTAGTAAAAATTCTAAGAAAACGCTTGCAAAACATCCAGTGGAGGATTCTGACAGTGACCACCAAGAGGAAAAACTCAGTTCGTTTATCAGACAGAATGGCAAATCAAAGAAATTCAGGTCTCAAGCAAACAATTGTGAGGGTGGAGATGATTTAAGTGATGATTCCTCTGGAGAAAAGTGCGAACAAGTCAAGGCTGTGAGATCGTCAAAGTCCAAATCTAATGTTGTACAAGCAAGAAAAAGTAAAAAAATTGGACGATGCACCCTTTTGGTTCGCAGTTCTGACAAGGGACCAAATTCTGAGTCAGATGGCTATGTTCCATACACTGGAAAAAGGACACTGTTAGCTTGGCTGATTGACTCTGAAACTGTACAGTCAAGTGAAAAAGTGCTGTACATGAATCGTAGGAGGACACGTGTTAAGCTAGAAGGTTGGATCACAAGAGATGGGATCCATTGTGGTTGCTGTAGTAAAATTCTCACCGTTTCAAAATTTGAGCTCCATGCCGGAAGCAAACTACGTCAACCATTTCAAAATATCATGCTGGATTCTGGACGCTCCCTGTTGCAATGCCTGATTGATGCCTGGAACAAGCAAGAGGAATCTGTTCGTCAGGATTTCCATTTTGTAGATGTTGATAGTGATGATCCCGATGATGATACCTGTGGTATATGCGGCGATGGTGGGGCTCTGATCTGTTGTGATGGTTGTCCATCCACTTTTCATCAGAGCTGTTTAGGAATACAGGTACAATAAAAAAACCAATGTGCTATTCGTCAATGATCAATGTAGAAGAATCACTTAAGTGGTTTGGTTTATATATATTTGTTATATTTATTGCATATAGTGAAGTTGATAGTCATGACGAATCGACTATCAACTTTAAGTTACATGCCATATATTTTTGTATACTATATACCTATCATCCATGTGTGTGCCTATGACATGGAAGAGTATGTAGAAATTTAAACAAAATCCATGGCCCTTTTACGTTTACCCATGCAATTGCTAATTACCCTTAATGTCATTTCTACTCATACGTGGCTCAATTGTGTGTCTACTCACAAGAACAGTGGCATGTTTTATACGAAGTGAGCAGTGTTGGTTTTTTGGGTATGGATGATGTTGTGTTGTGAATTTGGCAATTGAAGTTGGTCATATTTGGATTCTTTCTCTAGATTTCTTCCCTTTCTGCTTCCTGTCTGCCAATTAAGAAAAAGGTGGGGATGTCCTCAATGAAGGCTTTGGGGAGTGACCAAACTTTCAATAATACTCCGAACCTTTTCTAAGATGTGTAGTGATTGCATGTCTCCTGATGTCCACTTCTAATTTTAAAAGTGCTGTAAATCGAAATAAACTCTCTTGAGAATTCAACTTTAGAACTTTTTCTTTTCTTCATTAATGTTTTCATGTCCCAAAATAGGAGGTAGGTTGGGGAAAAGGGCATGGTTGGAGGAATATTTTTCAGCAAATTGTAATCTGCACATTCTTCTTATTGCAGATGCTTCCACCTGGTGATTGGCATTGTCCAAACTGTACTTGCAAATTCTGTGGAACTGCTAGTGAAATTGTTACTGAAGAAGAAAGTGAGACTGCAAGTGAACTTATGATGTGTAGCCTTTGTGAGAAGAAATGTATGATAACTTAGATTTCTCTTCTATTTCTTTCTCCCTTTTGTTTTTAAGAGAACCTCTTGATTAAATACTTCTTCTCGCATCCTTTTAGATCACAAATCATGCAGCAAGGGGATGGTTGCTCTACTTGTCCCTAGCAACAATGCATGTGCGTCTTTTTGTGGGAAAGAGTGTCAAGAGGTACTATATATTTGTTATTTTATCTTTTTTATTAATTGAAACATTACTATATCTAATGGAACATTTACTCAAGAGAAGAAAAACGATAAAATTGTAGTTACTGAATTTTGATTTTGTGGAAAGAAAATTGATAATGGTAATGATGAAGTGGTACAAAATTCTCAATGGGGAAGCATTTAAAATTAATCTATATTGTTCCAGTTGTACCTTCATTGTATTATTGTTAGTTTGAATAAGATATAAGATTAAGATACAAATTCCTTAAGATCTGAAATGTGAATAACATCTCGGATTATTTGATTTTGTACTAGCTGTAACCCTGTATTTTTACCTTCTCATTGCAAACATAATTCTTGTATACTTCTCCCGTGCCATCTTAAACATTTTCATGAAATGGCATATTGCTGGGGATAATGAGAATAGTTTCTTCTGTGCTTTGCCCAAATGTGTTTCCATGTGAGTAGTTATTTGGAATTAGGTATCAGATGAAAGCTAACAATTCTCTGGGGCTTTGTCTTGCTTGTGGAAGGTCTCATACTCCCCAACCCCCCTTTAGCTTATGGGGAAAAAGTGCTTTTGAAAAAAATTGTTTTAGAATTTATTATGACATTTACTTATGCAGCATTAACCAGTAAATTTTTTTTTAAAAGCATTTAGGTTTTATGAGATGCTTCCATTTAGAAATTATTCTTGTTTCTTCTGTACTAATGTCCTCGGTTCTGGGCTTTCTGAGTGTTTTTATTTTTTGTCCATCAAATTCTCCAATAGTCGGTCTTATTCTTACTTTTGTTTGTTCTAAAGAAATAGTATACAATTCATTGAATAATTATCCAAAATTTTTTGGTGGTTAATCTTGTATGTTCTTGTTGAATTGAGCTTAGATTCTTTGATGTTTGTTCTAGGGTTCCTGCTAGCTCTGTTTGTGATATCTTGTACTGGGCTGTATGGTGTGAAATTTAATTGATGTCCCTCTCTTTGTGCTCTTTTTCAGCTTCATGATCATCTGCAGAAGATTATTGGGATCAAACATGAGCTGGAAGGTGGCTTCTCATGGTCTCTGATACAAAGAGCGACGGATCTGGAATTGGACCCACTTCACCGTGGATTTCCTCAAAGAGTGGAATGCAATTCAAAGTTGGCTGTTGCTCTGTCCGTTATGGATGAGTGCTTTTTGCCCATTGTTGACAGGAGGAGTGAGATAAATTTGATTCATAATGTACTCTATAATTGTGGGTAAGATGTCATCGGTTAAATCCTTGCAAATTTTCTATTTTGTTTACTGTTGCATTCAGGTTTTGTATCTCTTTTACTAAAAACGTATTTACGTTGTGATGTGAAAATGTATTTTGCATGACTTATGCATCTTTGTTCGCTAGTTGACATTCATGGCTGCGATCGGCGGAGAAAACACAGGCTTTCCTCATCATCTTAATAAATTAACTTTGTATTGCATACAAAAACATTAAGTTCTTACCAGTTAGAATTTTCTATTCCAAATGTTTTCCTTTTCATTGGAATTATTTTCTGTCATTCTTTAATACCACTTGTGCTTCATTAGATCCATCTGTTCATGGTTCTGAAGAAATCTTCTATGTTAATATTTTAATTTTTGGTTGATTGCTGATTGCTGCTGTGTTACATCTTCTTCAAGCCAGATTGCTGCTGTGTTTCTCTTCCATTTGCTATATGGTTTAATCCAAGGACAGCTTGCTTATTGCAGTTTAAATTTTCTCTACAGGTCAAACTTTAGCCGATTAAATTTCCGTAGTTTCTATGCAATGATTTTGGAGAGAGGGGATGAAATAATTTCTGCAGCATCTATCAGGTAAATGATTCACCATATCCATACTTTCTGGTTAGCTCACTTTGTTTTTCCTATAAAATTTTCTTTGTTGCTGTAGGCATTATCTACATTTTTTCTTATTACAACTGAAGTTTACATTTCATGGGCCTTTTTTTTTCATATTTTTTCAAATGTTTGAACTGATCACTTCTTATGGTGTGCTAACTTTTTACAAATGCAAAATAATTGAGTAGACATTGTTACATTATGTTATAGATTAAGTGGACAAGTTATATTTGTTATATGTTTGGGCTTCCTCAACATGAAACTAAATTAAGATTTCATCTTGTGATGAATATCTTTGCCAGCCCTTAGCCCCTTTCTACAGTACTGAACTTCTGATATACTTCTGCCCCTTTATACCATTACCTACTATAGGATCTTGATATAAAACGGTCCAATAAATACCTTACTGAAACTTTGTGAGTGCCATTTTTTTTGTGTATGGATATATAGAATGTTTATTCATTAAAGGAGATTTATCCTGAAGTTTTGCTGTTGGTGGGAAGAGTTACAATAGCATCGAATGAGATCACACTTTTGTTCTTATACAAATACAGATATTGTATTAAGAGTTGTAAACATTACATTTTTCTTATTGTATGCTTTTTTAATTTAATATACATAATTTCAGAGTCTCTATATTCAACTTCATTTCCAGTTAACTGTTTGTTTCCTTACACGTTTTTTCAGGGCTGCATAGTTTTTTTATATTTAGCATCATGTATTTAGTTGAGTAATTGGCAGGAATTGTCCATGAACAATTTTATGTCTGTACCATTTTCACCACCAAACTTCCATAATCATCCACTTTCTACAGAGTCTCAAATTGGTAAATTAGGCACATTCTGTATTTTTAATGGCAAAATTGTCCTCATTGTCAATTGTCTTAAAAACCATGAGACGTATAGCCTTGAATCTGACTAGTTTCACTGCAAGATAATTTTCATCTCAAAATAATGCATAATGTGCTAAGTTTTCTGATTTGAGTAAAAAGATTTTGCATGATTAATAGATCAAGTTAAAGTTTGAGGGTGAGAATGGCACAATATAAAACGTTGAGTTTTTTAAGTGTGTCTTTTATATAACATGAATCTCAAACTTTTGTTTATTGCTGATCTCACTGGCAATGTCTTGCTGTAGCTTTATTGAATTTTGTCATTTAACTTTGTTCAGTGTTCGTTCATGTGTATTTTTAGAATTTTAAGTATCATGTTTCATATATTTGTTAGGATCCATGGAACAAAACTAGCAGAGATGCCTTTCATTGGGACTCGCCATATATATAGGCGCCAAGGAATGTGCCGTCGGCTACTTTCTGCTATTGAATCGGTAATAATGTATTGCATGCTATTCAAATGATGAAGTGTACATCATCTTTTGTTTTTGTCCCATTGCTAATATATGATCCACTGGGCTGTTTACCTTTGATTCGGATTGAAGCTTTAGGATTTTTATGATGATAAGTTCTTTCAGTTTTACATCTTTTTTACATTATGAAGAGATAATACAGATCAGAGAATGGAAATCTGGGGGGAATCTTTGGGTGCTTAATCTCCGAATGCCATTTCTCCCATTTTCCTTTTTCAGTGGTTGCTTTGGTTGGATCTAATTACCAATGTTGGGAACATTAGACGTATGGAAAACTTGAAGGTTTCTGTAAGATAGTTACTTTGGATCACGCATCAAATGGGTATTATTTGGATAAACATTTACATTGAAGCCCGAGAGGATGTCAAATATAACAACAAAAGGGGAAAACAAAAAGAAAAAAGGACCTATTGATGACAATTGTTTAGTTCAAATGTGTGCATGTCTTTTTTTGGCTGGTGTCCTGTTGAAAACACGCAAATGTACTTAAGGCACAAATTTGAATATATGCTCAACTGTAGTCTCCCAATTTTTTTTTTTTTTTTTTGGTTAATTTCTGAAAGAAAAATTAATAAATCTTCTAATAATTTGTCATATTTTTGTGTGGGCCTAACAATGCATTTCTTTTTTGTACAATTCTAAAATTAGGTACTCTGCTCACTTAAAGTTAAGAAATTGATTATTCCTGCTATCGCTGAGCATATGCGTACATGGACTGTTGTTTTCGGTTTCAAACAACTTGCGGATTCAGACAAGAAGGAAATGAAGTCCATGAACATGTTGGTTTTTCCCGGGACTGATATGCTACAAAAGAAACTGTTGAAGCAAGAAGTCTGTGAGGGTAAACTGATTGCGGGTTCTTTCCTTCCCTGATGTTGTTTCCTATTCTTTCCTTTTAATTATTGAAGGAAAATGTTAACTTCTATTATGACTTCTCCTCTGAGTCATGGCTTTCAGATGTCTTTCTTTACCCTGTAGTTTGCAATTGCTATTGACTCATTAATTTTTTTCCCTGCAGGCATGCAAGTTAATGAATCAAAAGGTAATTCCTTTGAGTCACTGGGTTTGGTCAAAAAATCTGACATTGATTCCTCTGGGAAGCAAGAGAGAAATATACAGGATGATGCTGAACTCGAGTACCAGAGTGAGGTTGTTGACAAAGCTGATACTCCTGCTGTCCTCTCTAATGATACAAGAGTGACTGAAGGTTTAGATGTTGCTGAAGAATCTGATGGTAAATCCTCCAGCAAGGAGAATATGGAGATTGAAAATCAGTTGACGATGGAACTTCCAGAATCCACGGGTATATTAAAGTGCAGCTCTCCCTCAGGTGGAGCAACTGACCTTAAAATGAAAAACAGTGATGCTTCACAAGACTCGCTTGAGGATCAGAGTCCTGTTTCTCTCTCCACAGCATGTTATTCTACTGAGAATTATACTGTGCAAAACCCAGAAGAAGGGAATCCCGCAGTTGATATTCAAAATACAGTGCAGACTTCTGATGGTGCTCTTCCTGAAGCTGTCTTGGAAAGTGCTCACATTGAACCTAGACCAGGCCTTTCGCAAGAGAATTCTTTGCAGATTACTACTGAAAAAGATAGTATACCAGAATCTACTTCTCCTGCACCACCAAGCACCAATGGGGATCCTATCATACGATTTAACTCGGACTTGAACCAACCAGTTGATGATGATGATGTTGAAAGCGAGGGGAACACATCATCAGAAACTGTTTCTGGTGCTGAAGCTGCAAATTTTGACTCTAATGGGAATACTCAGAATGTGGAAGAAGTGAAAAAAGAACTGTCTGATGCTTCAGAATCTGATTCGGGAAATGAAGTTCATACAGCTGGTGATAATAATATTTGCGAATTAAATGTCAAAGGAAGTGCCGAAGAAACCTCTCCTGAACCTATCCTTCATTCCTCCGAGAAATTGCCTCAGTTGCTTGCTGCTGATGACATTGAAAGTAGTCAAAGTTCAGTACCCTGTGCTACTTCCAATGGAACTAGAGGGAGTTCAATTTCCTGCAGTCCTGACCTGAACCAACAGGCTGAATCTCAGGAAGCTGCCCCTGAAACTCTTCATGATGTCGTTGCAGAAGCCAAACCAGCATCTCAAACTGATGGATCAAGTAATTCTGATGATTCCCACGAACTTAATGCAGATGGTGATCATATTGAACAGGTTCTTGGTCCCTCATCCTTGGACCAGAATGGGGCAAAGACTACCCTACCTTCCAGTGATTCTAATGAAGGCGAAGGCAATCTATGATCTTAATTCTCTGCGCCCTGTTGAAAACTGAGTTTCTGATGCCAAAGAATTCTATTATTCTGTTGCCACTCGACCGGTTGGAGAAACTGCAGTTTCAGAGAGGATCACTGTAAACAAGATTAGCTGAAAAAGTTTTGGCCTCAACTGCAGCAGATTTCTCATATGAATCATCATTATACCGGCATAATCGTTTGGTCCATTCTGCATTGCCCTTGAAGAAGAAGAGGAGTCATCCATTCTGCTCCATGATCAAAAAATAAACTGAATCAAAGTTGTTGTGGATGTTAAAACCGTGGAGGGGTTTGTTTGGCAACAAATTTTGTGAACCTTCATTGCTGACGACTTATCGTGAATACCACATAATCTCTAGCTCTTTTATTATGTAAATAGCTCTCTCTCTATATATATCTGGTTCTCCATTTTCTTTGTATTAGAACCCTGTAATTCATCATTAAAATGATAATTGGCAATCGGCATATATGCCTTAGGATCTATTCTTATTGTTAATCCCATTCTCTGCAGTAGCATAATCTGATTGTTAAATCCCTGGTCTAGCCTACAAAAATGCAGCCTCTTTTTGAAGCTGTTTGTTTTTTTCCCCCTTTCTACTGTAAGAACCTGTCACAAACAAACATGATATACTTGAGTTTAAATTTTAAGAAAAAGTTTGATTTATTTAATAGGGTAATGTTATAATCTTAACTCATAAGAGGATCTTAGCTATTTGATAAAAATTGATACTTTTGATTCCCTATCTTTTTTGTTTTTATAAGTCCGGTTGAAATTTTTTTTTTAAAAGTTTTTTGATCCTCCACAATTTATTTTTTGATGAATTTGGTTCATATTGATTTATTTTAGTTTTTTTTTATTTCCCGCCTTTTATTTTTTTTATAGAACTGGTCCAAATAAAAGAAAACATGTTTTGAAGAGTTTTTTGACTGATCAAGAAAGATATTTTAGGAATTTAATAATTTAAATTGTCATTTTTTGTTCTTCATCTTTATTTTTTAATCTTTTTTGTCCTTTATCTTTTTATTTTTTACACCATTTGTCCTGAAATTAAGAACTTACATAAAAGTTATCAAATATAATTTTGAATATTTACATAAAAGTTATTTTTAAAATATAAATATATAAAATTAATGTGTGAATGATTTTATCGAAAATAATATATAAGATTAAATCTGAAAATAAAACAAAAATTATTGATGGTTGAGTTGGTTTAGTCCCTTTGCTTAAATATAAGAATTTATGGATTTAATTTAAGGATCAATCTCGTAAAAAATAAAAAGATAAATGACAAAAAAAGATTAAAAAATAAAGATATAAGATAAAAAATGACAATTTAAATTACGAAATTTTTAAAATATCCTTCTGTAATGAATTAAAAAATCTCTAAAATATGTTTTCTTCTCATTTGTACCAATTCTATAAAAAATAAAAAAGGTGAAGGAAAATTTCTTACCAAACTTATAAAAATAAAAATAGGATGAGAACCAAAATACCCATCTTTCTTTTTATATATATGGAATATAATTTACCCATAAATATAATTTTTATTTCTTTCTGTTAAATTCCCCCCTTCTTCTCCTTCGTCCTTGCCAACATAGGCTCTTCTTTCTTTCTTTCTTTCTTTCCTTCTAATCTGATACACCACAAATAACGTTGTACATGGAGCTTTTTATACCGATTCATCGACGTCTTATCCTCAACTCTTCTTCTTCATTAGCATCTGAGCCCAAATCTAGGAGAATAAGGGCCTTAAAGTCAACTATTGCCTTCCCCACAAAGCAGAAATCTTTGGTGTTCCCTGCAACGTATCTTTGCGGCGTCAGCAGCGAACTCACAACGAATATTCCTCGTTCAATGGGCACCCGTGGAATAATTCCTCTGGCCTGTGAAAACGGATCCTCTGCAACCTCCTCTGAAATGGGTAGTTGATAATTGTTACCCTTTGCAACACTAGGCATTTGCTTATGATTTTAGTACTTATGTTTGATTGTAAGTTCTTGAGTTTTGGTTTCTTTTGGTTTTAACATATAGGTCGAATTGGGGAGGTGAAGAGGGTCACTAAAGAGACTAATGTGTTTGTGAAGGTGAATTTAGATGGTACTGGTGTGGCTGAAAATAGTACTGGTATTCCATTTCTTGATCACATGTTGGATGTAAGTCTTTTTCTGTTTACAATTAACTGTCTTTCCTAGCCTGTAAAAAATTTTGCTTCCACTTCCTCTTGTGGGAAAATGGTTAGACTTCCGATTAAGCAGTGTTGGTGTTGGGCTATGTTTAAAAGAAAATAAGGGAAACTAGTATGTCAGAATGGTGTCGTGAAAAATGTATGCCCATAAACACATATCAGCACTAAATCTCATCTTCCCTATATATTTAACTTATAGCTCTTTTTGTGCTCCTAGTACTTGCAAGATTAACTTTTATTCTTGCCTTTCTTTAGCAACTTGCTTCACATGGCCTATTTGACCTGCATGTGAAAGCCACTGGGGATTATCATATTGACGATCATCACACAAATGAAGATGTTGCCCTTGCCCTTGGAACAGTAAGTCTCCAAAGACATTTGAGGGTTGTCTTATCATTTGTGTTATTATGTTCGTGGTGCATATGTCAGGAAGTTACTTTCCTCCACTTGCTTTCTTTTTTTTATGCCACTTGTAAAATCTAATCTTTCGTTGGCACGGCCTGTGTGCAATGGTTTTAGCATTTTGTTTGCACCATGTGTATTAATGGTTTGGTGTTGTTAAATTTAAAACATATAGATATCATTTGTGTCAGTGAACAACATGATGAGTTGAGTCCATCTTGTTGAACTATTCAAATAGTGATCATATTACTTCATGTGATTTGCATAATTATAACAAATGTTGCTCATGGCTGCTCAATATTTGTCTGAAATTGATAACTTAACATGGCTATGTTCTTGCAGGCTTTACTGCAAGCACTAGGTGACAGAAAAGGAATCTACCGTTTTGGTGACTTCTCAGCTCCCCTTGATGAAGCTCTGATACATGTTGCACTTGTATGCTTCTACCAACACTTTATACTAAATATGTTGAATTTGTGTCTTTTTTAATTTAGAGAAGAATGAATTCTGTTACTTATGTCTACTAGAAATAATTAAATAATAGACATTTCAAAATGAAATAGAAAGTATGAAATGATGGAAGCTTTTGATAATCATCGTGGTCATTTGATCTCAACGCTTTCAAAGGAAAAGAAATCAAAACTATATCTTTTATTATGCTAGATTTATGATTAGAGTATCAGAGGGAAGCACTGTGTTCGCATGTTTTGAATGTTTATTCTTTATCACTGATTTCTGTGGGTCTTATTCCCGTCCCCCATGTTTCCCTTCCCTCGCTTCTGTGTTCAATGTTTTAAATTACATATTTTCATTTTGAATACAGGATTTATCTGGACGGCCCCATCTGGGTTTTGATCTTCAGATTCCTACTGAAAGAGTTGGAACCTATGACACTCAAGTAAATGTCACTTTTTTTTCTTTCTTTTTTTTTGTGATTAATGGATGATGGAACATATTTACTAGATTAGAAATCATTTTAGTTATATGACTTTTTCCATTCTACTATACTAGTTAGTTCAAATTTTAGGATAAGGTGTCAGATTCCCTGTTCTCCTTTTCCCTTATCATTCTTAAGTTTATTATTGGAAAGTGTTCATGTAAGCTAATGAAGAATAAAATTTTCAATTCCTAGCTTGTCGAGCACTTCTTTCAGTCACTGGTAAATACATCTGGAATGACTCTACACATTCGACAGGTAAGAATAGTGGTTCGCCTATTCTTTGGTTAGAATTTTGTTTATTGGTGTGCTCAGTAATCATAGCCTAGAAGTGCAGAATCATTTGTTATGCTTCCAAGAAATTAATGCAATCTCCGTTGTGTTTTATTTGGAGATATAACAGCTTGCTGGAAGAAATTCTCATCACATTATTGAGGCTACCTTCAAGGCGTTTGCTAGAGCTCTTCGACAAGCAACAGAATATGACTTGCGACGTCATGGAAGTGTCCCTAGGTTTGTATTTCTGAAAATTTTCTAAAGATGAATTGCATAAATTTCTGTCAGGAATCTGCTTGGTTGGCTTAAGAGGTAGACTCTGACTGATGGTAATTATGGTAGGAAATTCCGTGTTCCTAATGAAACAATGATTATGGAATCAAATTTGCACACATTTTCTAAGAAGCATATCCATTTCTAGTGTTAACATGTGGCAGGAGCAATTCAAAACAAAATAAAAAATTTTCTTTCATACCATTGCCTGTATTTCCATTACATTCTCTGCTGAGCTCTATTAAGCAAATTATCCCTTGAAGAGCAAATCGAGATCAGACAATATTTATAAATTCTGATCATGGAACTTCTTTGGGGGAGACTAATCAAGGGTTGAGATGCGGGGATGGGGGAAGATTTTGTGCTATTATTAGATATGCATCAGTAGCTTGCAGCCTGTTACATGATATGAAACCTACCAAATTATTTTGTTCATTAGGAATCTGAGGATCTAGTCATGTTGTTTCCAATTTGAAATGCAAAAGTTGGCTTCTTCCCCATAATGATTAGGAACACAACGTTGACTGGATGTAAAGAATTAAAGGCATGTTAAGCACAAAAATTCAATGGAAGGGTTTCTGTTTCAACTGGCTTTGCTTAAGCTGAGAAACCGAACATGCTCTTATAACATTCTGAACTCTTTTTTGTTCTTTTCAGGAAAATTTCATCTTTATGTACTAAAAGTAAATCATCTTTCTTTGTGCAGCTCAAAAGGTGTTCTATCAAGAACATAGTTTTCTAAGAAAAAAGGCAGAACTTGGGCAACACAATTGCTTGCACAATGGTACTTGTTACATCTCAAAGTTGAAAGTTCTGATGCAATTCGTTCAAGGACATGCGTTTTGTAATGGAAGCCAAGTAGGGATTGCAGTGATCTCAACACTTCTGCATTTCTTTCTGATCTTTGGAACTAAAGGGTTGGCGAGATTTTTTATTTCTGTGGTACCGATTCTTTGGCCCTTGAGATAAAGAACTTCCGTCGAAGTATTTCAAACAGAAGAAATAAATAATATAAATAAAATAATAGCAAATATCTCCCTTCTGGGATCTGTTGGCCTTTGCATTGCTACTTCATTTTGTAGACTTTCGGAAATCTTGATCATTTGTATTACAATTGTGTTGAACTTGTGAGCTTTACTGTCCAACAATATTTTGATCCAGGTTTCTCACAATATTGGCTTTAAAATTAGGGAAGTTTTGTTTCACATTGTTCCTGTCCTTTATGTGCTTGCCTACATTTTGTTCCAAAAAATGTATCTTAGCTTCGATCTCTTAGGATCATTAGATTGAAATAGAGTAAAAATTTTTGGCTTGACCAGTGTCTGTAACAGCCCAAGGAAGAGAGCGAAACAAAACATATAAAAAATCACCATGCATTACAATTAAAGAAGTTTAATCTTGACTTTCTCATGTAAATAAACATGAATATGGCAACAAGACTTGCTCTATAGGAACTCTTCAGCCTTGCTTAAATCACCTAATATTTCTGATTTGATTTCCTCTGGTAGAGAGGCAGAAGGACCTGCTCTCGAGTAAAAACCGGCAAGAGATCTTATTGCTTTCTCTAGCATGATGTATGATTCCTGCAGACAATAAGTTGAACATATATATATATATATATATATATGTTAACAGAGGAAATAATATAATCTAAGGTTTGGGACTTCATATGCATTATCCTTGTGGTTATCCTGGCAAACATTAAAAGTTTCAGACTTCTAGTCGAAACATAGGATCGCCAGAAAGAGAAATATTAAAGCAGAAACAATTGAGTTCGAAGTATTTTTGATGAGGATACGCAGAGAACCACTGATCTTCCACGATGGATGTATAGAGAGGGATGGATGTAAAAAGAAAGATGGGGTACCAATGTTAGAATCCCAACATTTCACAAATAGCAGAAAGAGTCTTTTGCATACAAGACTACTCTAATCATATGCATACAAAAACTTGTAACTGCAAGATTTAAGGCCATAACGTTTCATAAGAACATTATCAAATTTGGGGCAGTTAGTGATAGTAATAAGTTTCATGTGCAAGAGCATCATTCATTCTTCACTTGTTTGTTAAATTACAAAAAAAAACTCTTTCCATGATACCAGTTTAGAACTTATCATATAAATATGATTCTTTGAAGTCAATTTTATCCTTTGCATTTCTACATAACTAAATCTTTCAAGTAAACTTACCTCATTTACAACTCTCTTTTGTCCCCTCCAATTGTTTAAATAGTCTCTAATGGATTCTTTCGCTGCATCTGCACTTCTTCTAAACTCAACAATGTTCTTGGGTTCTTCCTTGAGTGAATCACGCAGTGTCTTCACCACCTCTCTTGCTGACTTCAAGTATGCTTTTGGCAACACGTTCCCAGACTTTGTTTTCTCATTAGGATCAAAAATGGATTTAATAGCATCAACCACACCCTCATCTTTTTCCTCCTTGGGCTCCCCACCAGCACAAGCTGGTAATGGCCTCAACCAATTTAGTATTACACATGAAATCAATGGAATTCCACCACATCCCAGAACAACCCGACGGCGAGATGTTTCTTCTTCAGATGATAACAACACAATACTTCTTGATTGTGGC
Organism: Echites panduratus; assembly: GCA_035221335.1. NCBI lineage: Eukaryota > Viridiplantae > Streptophyta > Magnoliopsida > Gentianales > Apocynaceae > Echites > Echites panduratus. The sequence continues at coordinate 2,405,860 of JAWZTD010000029.1, forward strand.
TGATCTGTTATCTTGCAAAAATATACCCAACATATGAGAACGTCAAACAGGAATTACATGCTTGAACTCAAATACTAACTTTGTTTTTCCGAGCATCTTAATAAAAAGTTAGCTAATATAATAAATGTAATTAATTTTAAGGGTAATTTTACCTTATATTTAATTTGTTAGAATTGAAAATAATAGATATAAAGAGATAATTAATGATGATAATTTAGTCTTTTAAACTATAATCATCCATAATAAATAAAAAAAAAACTGGATTATAATTTGAGACTAAAAAAAATGAAAATGTGGACTATTTTTATGGTCGGAGGTAGTAAATAGGTAGAAAATTGAAAACCATCATATCCCCTTTGAGCGCCATTCAAGAAGTTATCTTTTATACACTACTCTGCCATAAGTAGATAAAACTATCACTTGAACAAGATTTTAGCCAATACTATGACGAATGATTGAAGTATAACATTATTACATTACTGCATAACACAGAAAGTTAGAAACTATACAAAAGCAATCAGGGAAAATAATAATCCCAAAAAAAATCTTGAACCAAATTCTCTCATTCAACAGACATTTATCCCAATATCCACAGTCCCATATGGAGCAATGTTTCACCTTACCTGTGGTTTTACTTTTACATCTCCCAATTGAGGGTGAAGTGGCGGGCATACCCATATTCGCTGCAAGAAAGGCAGCCATTTTTCCCTAGAAAACCTAAAAATCTTAACAGAATGCAATGGATTTGATCACACCTCCTGAATCAATCTAACCCATGAGAAGCACAAACTCTTCAAATGGGAACTCACCATTAAAATTTGCTTCTTTCAGAATCAAACATGAGGCATCAGCAGGATTTTCAGCTCATTTTATTTTATCCAGACTACAGTTAAAGATTTTGGACAGGTTTAAGAAGCGCGAGCGAGAACAGTGTCGCGCTCGTTGCATTACGAGTCTTTCGTCAAAGTTCAGAGCACTTTGCGGCTGGCACTTCAAAATATAGATTACTGCATCTGGACAATTTACTTAATTTGCCATCAAGTCCTATAACTCTATAATTATTACAATTTGGTTAATGTTTTTATTGTTAAGTTTATTTGGATACTATTTATGTTAAAAATCAGCCCAAGATGACACTAGAAATTTTCAAAACATTCTACAAAAATAAAAAAAAGCTAAAAAAATTCAATGCAAGATACTTTAGATGGAAGAATTTCGGAAACAAACAAAATCTAGAAAAATCTTTACACATTTTCATTAATCGACTTTAAAGTAATGCTTAATATAACTATAAATATAAATAGTATGAATCACTTATAACCAAGTAAGTGAATCAAGCAAACTAGTAGTGTGTACAACAAGTGAATAGGTGAATGATCATTGTGTACGTGATGGTGCTTAGTGCTTGAGGGGCTTCCATTAGTACTTAAGAGTTTGTTCAAATCAAAATTCTTCCTTTGATAAATTTTCCTCTGCTTTCTTGATATATTTTCCCACAATTTAAAGTGTAAAAGGAAAACCCTAGCAAAATTTAGGACGAATATTATGATAGAATGCCAAGATACTTATAATTGAATATGGTATTCAAGATGGAAATTATAAGCTAATTTTACATTTAGTTAACTTTGTTCTAAAATAAGGTATATGAGATGGTAAGTATTTCACATCTTTACCTTACTCCCCATTCTTTTATTTTTTATTTTTTAATGTCATTTACACATCTCAATGAAAGAAGAAAAAGAAAAAAATCTTTATCTTTAAGTGTCAAACAATAGTATGAATTTTTTGCAAAATACAAAAATAGAAAGAGATGAAAATGAGAAAGATGGAGATCTATATTTATAGAATTAGGGGACTTGACTACCAAGCAACAATGTCAGCAATTGCATCATGTGACATCCTAATAAAAATCATTCAAGGTATTGAAGAGTCTTTTTTTTCTTTTCTTTTCTCATATTTTCTAGAAACTTAATTGACCATCAAATGATTATTCATATATTCACAATAATCAATATTTTATTACTTTTTAAAAGAAATTTATTATTTATTCTTTAAACCAATTCACTTTTTCTAATACTATTATCCGACTCTCCTGATCCTCAGTTGCCATGACCATGGTAAATAAATTTTGAAGCTAGCAATTTTTTTTCTCCCTTTCAAGAAACAAAAATTTAGAATAGTGCTTAAATTATCAACTCATCTTAACTCAAACACTATAACAAGAAGGAAGAAGTAAGTTTTACACATAAAAAGTAAAAATTTCAAATGAGAGTTTTCATTAGGATTTTAACAAGGAATTGAGCTAAGAGATTTTCTTTTCTTTTCTTTGATAATTCAAATTTTTAGATATCTGACGAAAAAAGTAAAAAATGAGGCAAAAGAAGATTCAAGAATTTGTCAATAATTGATTTTCAAGCTAAGTGAAAGAACACAAACGATTATCATTAAATATATAGGAGAAAAATTTTGGACAAATGTTTGGTCTATAGAGTAAACTATAAACTATAGGTGTGTAATTGTAATTTGTTAGTGTAATTCCATGAAATATGAAGGTGCCCAAATGCAATTAATTGGAAAAGGACGAGTGTTTAATTAATTTGTGTTAAGTTACAAGGGTACGAGAGTAATTTAATATCAGAACTAGGGTTCACTCTTTAAACTTCCTCTGTGCCGCTCCGAATTAAGCCCTACTCACATTCATCCCTTTCTGCCCTAGAGCACCAGAGAAGGAAGAGAGAGGTTCCACATCTCTGAAGCTTCAACCATGGTAAGTGAATTGTGAATTCAACCTGTCTCTATTTCAATCTATAATCCGCAGTAGCTAAATATCTGTTTTTTTTATAATTTTTTTTTTATATATATTCTTTTAACTTCTGTATCAATTGAATTGGAACATTAGTCTCTGGTGGCGAACGAGGATTTTCAGCACATTTTACGTATTCAGAATACGAACGTTGATGGAAAGCAGAAGGTTATGTTTGCTCTGACCTCGATCAAAGGTATAGGTCGCCGTTTTTCTAACATTGTCTGCAAGAAGGCTGATGTTGATATGAACAAAAGGTTAGTTCTTTTTTTAGGCTTGGTTCTGTCATATCTTTATTTTAGTATAAGTTTTAATACATGTATCTCCATTGTGTTGTAACCTGAATCATAGCAAACAAAGCCGCATGTGTGGAGTAAAGCTAATAAATTTTCTGGGAATCATATATGCTCTATACTTTTGTACACATAAACCTCCATTATAAGGTTCTATGGCCCATTCCCATGTATTTGAATTATTGTAGAAAGGGAACTTCTGAGTTCTTGCGATGTGATTAGGATTGTATGTCATATCATTGTTTTTCACTTATGGGCTGGTATATATATAGTATAGAAAAAATTAGCTTGAATACAGTAAATGGCAGTTTATCTTCAGTAATGTTCACCTAGGTTAGTTTTATCCTTAGTGTAGGAAGTTGGCAGAGGTGAGAATAAAGTATTGGAGCTATTACTCATCCAGTGTTACCTTTAGCTCTAGCACGTTCCTACTGGTTCTTTGAGTGATTGAACTGTTTGCCTGTTCTTTATACGTTCGTATTCTTGGTTATGTTAATCTCTGTTTAATAATGCAATTGCAGAGCTGGTGAGCTTAGTAATGCTGAGATTGACAACCTGATGACTATTGTGGCCAACCCACGGCAATTCAAGATTCCTGACTGGTTCCTTAACAGGCAAAAGGATTACAAAGATGGGAAGTACTCACAGGTTGTTTCTAATGCGTTGGACATGAAGCTCAGGGATGACCTTGAACGTTTGAAGAAGATCAGGTATGTTATATTTCTTAGAGTCTTCTGTTAATTGATTTTCCTAGTTGTTGCTCTGGTTTGGTGGAATCTATTCATTGAGTTATCAAACCAACCGCATTGTTGAACATCTCCTTTCTGCAACCTCTATACTGTTTCCTGTGTGTTTGCTGGGTTTTTTCATCTATATGATCAAATAACAGCCTGTGCCATGCATGAATGAAATAAAATTTATTCTCCCTACCTCGTTTATGTTTTAGGTTTAATGTCATGCTTTCTGGTCATCCTTTTCTGATGATATGGTTGGGGCAAATTATTCTCAATTCATGATAGGCATATTGAACCCTTTAAGCAAATTAGGTTCCATATGTGTTGGAGACACATTGCTGTTTATCTCATTGCGAATTCTTAATTTATGTCTGCAGACTTCTGTACCTTTTCACCCTGATTCAGTATTTATTTTGTGTGCTTTGTGTATTATATACACAAGGTCTGTTTTTGACAATGATGACTGATTTTTTCAGGAATCACCGTGGTCTGAGACACTACTGGGGTCTTCGAGTTCGTGGACAGCATACCAAGACAACAGGAAGAAGAGGCAAGACTGTTGGTGTCTCTAAGAAGCGTTGAAACACTGGATATTTCATTTGCAGATTTTGCAGTTTGGTTGTGATATCTTTTTTTCTTTTGGGATGTCTGTCTGTAGCTCTAAGGATTCAGATAGCTCTTATAGCAGCAAATATGAACCTTGAGGTTTTTGTTTCATGAGAAATTTCTTTACATCTAAATATGTTCAAGAATTGATTTATGTTCTTCAAAAAAATTTTTAGATTTTAAGTATTATCCCTTTCGATTCCATGTTCTAGCCCCAACTGATGAATTTTGATCGAAAATCCTATGATTCATGACCATATGGCCATGTCTGAGATTTGGTGCTTCTTTAATGTTTGAGAGGAACGGGCCTGAGATGCGCTCGGCTGGCTACTTATGTAGTGCCATGACTGGTCATTAAAGAAGTTCTAAGAGTCCTTCATGTACATGAAATTACGTCTGGATTTCCGTTTTTTTCTCTTTTATGGACAAATTTAACCTTAATTTTTTAAATAAACTGCCCCATTCCACATCATATGATATCTCTGTTAAAATTATTTATATATGATTTTTTAGACATTTTTATTTAGTTAATTATGATCTTGTGCTGACTGCATCAGTATGTATCACATAATATTTGATTACTCATATTTATTAACGAATGACAAAAATATTTATAATAATAAAGAAATGCACAATAATTTTTTAAATAAAAAGAAAATCAAGAAATAAGGAATGGATAAAGCAACATTTTGTCTGTAATTTTTTTTTTTTAAAAATCTTTATGTATGGTTAAAGTTTTCGGGTCAAATAAACAAATTACGGGAGTAAAATAAAAAAAAAAAGGTTCAAATTGGAAGGAGGATCATAAAATAAAATTTTTTAATCTTTACTTCGTTTGGGGTATAAATATAAGGTTTTCCCGTATTGTCGTACAGATTTCCTTAGAAATTCCGGTGAACTCAACCTCCTTAAGTGGCTGAGCTTCTGTTTACACATGGCCGGAGCTAACCATCCTCCCAAGCCACCACAACCTCCGCCATCTTCGGCCACTCCCTCCTCTTCCCACCGCAGCAAAGCCCGATTGGGATCCTCCTCCTCCTCGGCTGCGGCTACTCTTTCCCAAAATCAAAAGCAATCAAGTCCTGCCTCCGGTGACCCCAAGAAATCCAGACCCACCTCAAACAAAGACCCTACAAGTAATAATATAGCCAAACCCCCAACTCCAAGGCTCAGAAATAGTGGTAGCAATAATAAGCCATCGCCAAAGCGTGCTCCCCGGTCACCCGAGCTCGACCTAACTTTTTCAAAGCTCCCTCCTTTCCCATTCTTGGACCCACCTCCACCGCCTTCTTATGGTTTCCACATGCTTGAACGCCGGACCATTGTCTTGGCCGATGGTTCTGTACGGTCCTATTTTGCTTTACCTCCGGACTATCAAGATTTTCCACCATTGCCACCCCGGCCGGGTCCTTCTGGGTTTGGATTTGATAGGAAGTTTCCTATGAGCCCTGAGTTTGGAGGACCTGAATTCAGGCCTCACATGGGTGACGGGTTAGCCAGGGATAGGAGCCAGGAGTATTGGAATCCTTTGGGACACCAAGGGCATGGTAGGTGGGGTGGCCCTGGTGACGGGCCAGGTAGCTCAATGAAGAGGAAGTTTGGGGATGAGGAAAGGGAAGGGAGAGATGGATTTGAGAGACAAAGGCAGCAACTTTTACAATTTGGGAATTCGGGTGGAAATGTTACTGGGATGCCTGGGACAAGTGGAATGTATATGGGACGAGGAGAGGAAATTAGGCCCGCAAAGTATACAAGGACTGTTGATAGAAATGTAGGTGGGCTTAAGCATAATCAGGTAGATCAAGAGGCTTTAAAGAAGGCATTTTTACATTTTGTGAAGTTAGTTTATGAGAATCCTAGTCAGAGGCGGAAATATTTGGCAGATGGAAAGCAAGGGCCTCTGCATTGCATTGTTTGTGGAAGGTCTGATGCTAGAATGATGTTACTTTTCTTCACTTCCAAAGTTTTGTTTTTGTTATTATTCTTGGTCATCTGTTGTCCATAAACATGATTCACGTAATGAATTTATGTGCTTATGCTGGTCTGGAGTTTTGGCCCATTAAGTTGTTCTGTGGTAGCACACGTTTGAATAGAATAGAGGGTCTTTGACAATCTATTCCTTGTAGTTGATGACTTGAGTATATTTGACAGTTATTACGCCAAAATTCCCTTGAGCAAAGAGGATTAATTGATAGCATCTGGATCTTATATTTAAATTAAGACTTTGATATCTGATGTTTTGAGTTCTTTAGGCTTGTGGTTCTTGGTAGCCTTTTTAAATTGTGTATTCTGTGCACTTACAGAGAGATAAGAGTCACAAATCCGTTACCTAGTTTTCTAGTGACCATTTGGAATATTTTATTTTTGCCATTTTGTCTCTCATTCGTTTTAAGACATTTGTTCCATTTCCTTTTTTTTTTTTTAATAATTTGAATAGACAATCATCTTCTTTGAATGGTTATTTTGCTGATTGATTGGAAAGAATCTTTTTCTCTTTACTTCCTTTCCTAGTTTAATTTAGTCTATGTATGGAGATGTACTTTCCCTTCTAAAGATTGTGGGCATGTATATCAAGAGAGTCACAGCATATTTGGGATGCAACAAGAACAAGTTGTATTTTTGTATAAAGAAAAACAAATTTAATAGTTGACAGCAATTTTTCAATTGCTACACTAAAATATACCCATTGGTATTAGACACTTTAGGCATCTAAGAAATATCCTGTTACTAAATTGTTCTGCAGATATTACTTTCTGTTCCACATTTGATTTTCCTCCTCTGGATGTTCCATAGCAACTTTTTTCTTTCTGTGAGTTGAGCTCAGTCCATTAAAATTGATGCATGAAGGGGTTTTCTAGTCTGGGGATTAAGCCATTACTTTGTATTTGTATCCTTTAGCGAAAAACTCTATATGACGTTAAGTTCCAATAATCTAGTTCAGATTATGACTTCAGGAGCACCTGATTCTCTTTAAGCTACAAATGTCATGACTCTTTGTAGAGTTGGATCCAATAAATTTCCTTAGATGTATTTTGAAATAGTGCAGAAGTAAATTGCAAGGACTAGATAAAGTCACACACTTTTACTTTTGCTGGGTAGGAGTTACTTGGGAGCAGATTCATTTCACCTCCATTTCATGGCATTGCAATATAATATCTGCCTTACATTTGTTATGTACATAACTTGATTATGAACTTCCATGCGCTCTGCAAGTGCACATGTCAGGAAAACTCTGGAAAATTAATGGATTTATTTTTCCTTGTTTTATATCAATCCACTTGTTATTTTGGGGATCCATGACTTTATGCATTTTCATCATTTTCTAAGTGGTTGGTTTTTTTGTTATATTAGGAATAGTTAGTGGTCCTTTGAACTCATTGTCTCTAGGCATATATTTGAATAACCTTGGATTTGCTCTAGGCTAAACATATATGAGGTCTCCTTTTCCTTCCTTTCCTTTTTCCCTCCTTTGGATATGAGGCAGATTTGTTGGTAAATTTTGTGTTATTGGGATACATTGTTGCCCCTGGCCAGTTGATCCTCAAATTTTGTCTGTGCTTAATAAGTTTGGGAGCAAAGTTGCTTCGGTTTTTTTCTTACATTAGGAATAGTTATTGGTCCTTTGAACTCATTGTCTCTAGGCATATATTTGAATAACCTTGGATTTGCTCTAGGCTAAACATATATGAGGT
>JAWZTD010000029.1:2414087-2428294 GCA_035221335.1 Echites panduratus
CTCCTTTTCCTTCCTTTCCTTTTTCCCTCCTTTGGATATGAGGCAGATTTGTTGGTAAATTTTGTGTTATTGGGATATATTGTTGCCCCTGGACCAGTTGATCCTCAAATTTTGTCTGTGCTTAATAAGTTTGGGAGCAAAGTTGCTTTGGTTTTTATTGGTCACTTGCCAGTTGTGAGAAATTAGTCTAGATCCAGATTCACTTCAAAATAGGTACTCTCCATCTATTGGATTACAAAATTGCAATCTCCTTATGAGGGTATGTTGGTAACCCTTCAGAATAAGGACTTCACTGATATGACTCTCATGAACTCTCTTGTCCTCAATCATCTTGATTCTAGATCTATTGATTTGTTTAATCTCTTCAAGAGAGCTTACTGGGTCTTAAAGAGGGTCTTTTGAGAATGTGTTCTTTAGTGTGTGTAATTTCAGAATTTCCTTATGTCACGATATGTATTGGCTTGGTCCTCTTGAATTTTATTAATTAAGTTCTCTTTTTTTAAAAGAATTTGGATGCTTAATAGCAGACACCATAATGTCTCCCCTTTAGAAGCTTTGACTTTTGCTGTCTGCTATCAGAATCTGATAGTATTTTCTGTTGTATCAATTGAAGGTTTTCTTTGGTTAGAAGTCATGTGATATTGTATATGAGTGAAGGAAGACTTTCACTGAGAAAGAAATTGTTCAGAAATATTATGAAAAAGTCTAATAACCCAATTTCATGCGGTCTTTGTCTGCTTATAAATTTCAAGGGAGCAGGTTGCCACAAATTCGTATAAGTTGAACCATATCTTCGTTTCCCTTTCCCAGATGAAATACTTGGAAATTGTGGATTCTCAGTGGCCTTTGAGGTGGTTGAATACTTATAGATCGAGTATTATAGTTGTTATGTCCGGTAAGGTGGAGAAATATCTTTTCCCATCAATTTATGCTGCTTGGTGTAGATCCTGTTTTTTTGTTGCTTTCTTTGTACATGCTCAAATTATCTTTAGCTTCAATTCAAAGTGCACTACCCTTGTATTTTCCCCGTATACTTTTTAGTTGGAACTTTTTGCGGTAGTGAGCATGAGGATCAAGGTTGCTTGGCGTTGCTTCTCTGTTATAATTTCTGATGTTATTGAATGTTTCTTCTATGTTGATTTAGTCAGAATGCCCCATCTATTCCCTGTTAAGAAGCTATGAGGAAAATTCACGGCCATTGTTTGATGCCAAAACATGGAGGATTAGTTGCTTCTTTTTTAATTTTCACACTTTTTACAGTACCCCTTTTCTTTAACAGAAAGGGGTGTAGAGGTAGTACAATTGAAAGAAATAAATTTGTTCTCAGAAGTCCGGTAAAAGTTTTTTATCGAATGTTGTTGGTGCCTTACTGGAGGGTGAGTAGATCTATTTGAATGTTTCACAGCGTAATCAATGCTCCCTTAATTTGGGAGCATAATAGATTATGAGTATTTATACCAGTATATCCCTTGTCCAACTTGAACCCAACTATTTTACTTAGGAGTGAAATAGCTTTTCAGATCTTCTCTGTTTGTATATTGATCAACAATGAACTCAATGTTCATATTCACCTGTTGTGAAAGTTTCACATCTGTCTTTTAAGATGAGTTATATGTGATATCATCTCTGATGATATTACATCATTGTGTCAGTCTGAAAGTGGTTATCTAACTGTTCTGAATGGGAGTTTGTAAGTTCCACTTATTCTATTTCAATCTCAAGTTTTATACGTATATTATGAACTTCTGTTAGCATAAGTCTTTTTGTGCACTTCTCCTGATGTTTGTGTAAAAAATCTCATGAAACTGATGAGTACTCGAAAATGTTAACTTGTTCTTTGGATTATAATTGCTGTTTCTATCTATAAATCTAGATACTCAAGAACTTTGATGTTAAAATACAGGTCTTCAAAAGATTTTTTGGATATGCATGGTCTCATCATGCATTTGTACAACTCAGATAACAGTGACTTGATTGTGGACCATTTGGGATTGCACAAAGCTTTATGCATACTGATGGGATGGAATTATAGAACACTTCCTGATAACTTGAAGGCATATCAGTTATTACCTGCTGATGAAGCAGCAGCAAATTTGGATGATCTCATTTTGTGGCCACCTTTGGTGATAATTCATAATACATTGACAGGAAAAACTAAAGATGGCCGCATGGAGGGTATGGGAAACAGAGCAATGGATAATTACATAAGAGGTATAATACACCTCTTTATTCTTTTTCATTTTTGCCATTCATTAGTTTAAGGCTCCTCCAAGTTCTTTGGCCATTTCTTAGTATAATTGCAAACCTTTTGGTCCAGCTAATTTATTAGACTCCCCAACAGGGTCCTGGATTTCTTGTAGAAAATGGAGTTCACCATATAAGCATACCCCATTCTTACATGATCATCACACCTCGTGTAAGGTAGCTGTTGCTTATGAATACACTCAGTCTCGGTTTATTTCTGTCTAGGAGTAGGACAGTGATTAGATTTTCAGATGGTTTGAAGTTGAACCCACCAAAGTTCAAAGATAAACAAAAGCTTGCAGTATCTTCTTTTCAAAACCAACAGAAAGGATGTCAAATAGATCAAATTCACCTTTGGAAAGCATTAATATTTCCATTCTAATGCTGCAAAATAGGATATTGACTTTTTTTGAAATTTGTTTTGTTTCTTAACCCCTGGGAATGGTTCTTAGTTGATTAAAATGTGTAGCAGCAGGTTCATAATTTTGGATTAAGGTTAGAGTTGTTTTCCGTCATGGATGAAAAGGTTAGTTGAAGCTCCATATACTGGTATTTAGGACACAGTTGGAATGCAAGGGTTTATAGATTGTCTGGAATCATGGTAAATCTCCATCTTGTGGATAAGTATTTCTACTACTGATCTGAGTTTTGTGCTATATGCTAGTCATTCACAGTACATCCTCCTCACTAGTAACTTGTTTCTTAGGACAAGTTTTTCTTTTCTTAATAGATACTCCCTCCTTCTGTGAGTGAATGTCCCATTTTGCCTTGCACAAATTTTAAGAAAATTAGTTGACTTAGTTCATTTTACACTTAACAATATCAATTTCTTAAGAAAATTTTAATTAATTTAGGAAATTGAACATTCATTTTCGGACGGAGGGAGTACTATGTAATGGATGTGGTAAGGTGAAGATCTAAATAAAGAACCCTAATAGAATCCCAATCTGAATGTATAGTTCCTAAGCTGAAATTAAGTATTCGGCTTTGCTACACCTGTATGACTGCTTCAGGTTGAGAGATGCATGGTAAATATTACTGTGTATAATTCAAATGCTGGAATTCTAATCAAGTTTATGAGAATCTTACACAGACACAACACACACATTACATGGCATTCTATTCATTGGCCTTGGAGATTAGATTGTAAAGTCTGTGGATCACAGAGTAAACAATTGAAATACAAATGAGGAATTCAAGTATTTTTGGTGAATCTGAAAACTGTCCCAATTGTGTTGCGGGGAATGATCGAACTAGCAGTTTTGTCTAATGGTGATAGCAAGCAAACCTCTTACAATGCTGGTGACTTAGCTTACATGTGGCAACGTGGTTGTTCTTTGTTAAAAGAATTCTTTTGCAAGAAGTTTGGTCCACTAGTTCCTTTGGAAATTATTCCATTGGAAGTATTCTAATCTTTAATTCTAATAGATTCATGGAAGATGGAAATATTAGTTGCTTGTGTTCCTGTAGATCCTTTTTTCTTTTGAAGTATGATAGTTCTATAGACCTTGACTTTTGATAGTTCAGAGAAGAAAAATTACGTGAAAATATTATGGGATTATGTCTCTAGGATTGAGTAGCTTCTGTTTGTTATAAAAGGCATCTTCTACAAATTTAGATATGGACATCTTATATGGCAGAGATTATATTATGGATATATTTTATTTATTTATTTATTTATATTAATGTCATATCTTTCCTGTGAGTTCATCAAATTGAAATTATGTTCCATTTAGTTGCTAAATTCCATGTCTGAAGAGATGTTATTGGAAGAATGGCCTTGGAGAGAATAGTTATTTGCTCACTGCTACATGCATTGTTTTGTGGACAGTAGCAAGTATTGTATTTATATTGTTGGTTCTCTGGTATTACTTGAATATTTGGACTTTATTTCAATGAAAAAACTAGTTATTTGCTAACTGTTCGTAAATTGTATTTTGAAAATGGTCTTCTCTTGTGATATTCGGGACCTAAGTGCTTTCCAGGTTGGAGAGATGTGTTCTGTCTTCTACTTCTTGCTATTGTATAGGCTGTGTTCAATTTTTTGTTATTGGCTATCATATGAGACTTGGATGCATGGAGAGACCATCTTCAGTTTGACATATTTTTGGAGAATCTTCAAAATTCAATTGTAGTTTTTAATGTTCTATGTTTTACCTTTGTGGATCTTGCTTTCAGAGCTTGGAATTGCTGGAGGCAAGTCAAAGTCCATGTATTCAAGAGATGGCCATCTAGGCATTACCCTGATCAAATTTGCTGCTGATCAGTCAGGTTTAGAGGAGGCTCTGCGGTTGACTAAGTATTTTGAGAAAGATGAGCATGGGCGGAAGGGTTGGGCCCATGTGGAGTCCCTAGTTTTAGGCAGGGATGATGAAAACAATCCAAACCTCGTGAAGGTGGATCACAAGACAGGAGAAAAAAAGAGAATCTTCTACGGCTATCTGGCAAATGTCTCTGATATAGATAAGATTGATTTTGATATTAAAAAGAAAACTACAGTTGAGAGTCGGAGGGAGTTCAAGCACCCAAAGTAGGACTTTTTTGTATGCAATATTGTGAAATCCAAGTATGTTTAGGCAGTAGGGAGTACCTGCCAACTAGGTTGAAACATTGCATGCACAAACAAGGCGCCGAATCTAGGTACCTTTTGAAATCCTAATGGAATTTGCTAATCTTGTCGGTCATTAGAGAATGTTCTGGTAATGACCCCCAAATGTATGCCTTTCTGGAGGTTTTTCAAGATCTGCTCTGGCTTTAGCTTCCCTTTTCTATTAAGTGAATGCTATGTAAGCCAGTTTTGCTTTCTTGTTCAATACTGATGCTGCCTCATTGCCTTGCTTTAAGCATCTGAAGTTGTTGAAAAGTTAACATCCCATCTCCAATGTTCTTCATAAATCATAAACTAAAGGTAGTTTTCCGTTTCAACAATTTCTGGTATGCTTTTCGAATATAGGTTGTTGAAATTTGAACTTCGAAGTTAATGCATTCCTTTTCTGGGGTCTGAGTCTGTTAGTGACTTGTGAGTAGAATAGCTCGTAGAAAATTTGAGGACAGATAATCTTCATAAGCACTAGTGACATGACCTAATGACATGATTAGGTCATTGACTCATAAGTTTACTTCTTATACAAGTAAAAGAAGATTACTAGGAGTTATGAAGAGATTAACCAATGATTGAACAATATTTAGATTCATTTGTTATGGTTTATTTTAGTGGAAATCTGTCACTTTAGAAGATCTATGAATTCTTGAAAGTTTCTTGATTCTTTTGTTGTGTATTATTCAATGCTTTACAATCCCATTACAGCCGGTTCTCTTATAATTGTACCTCTTTCATTTCCCTTATTAAAATGGTCTAAAGCAGCACTGCAAGCTGTTTGAACTTTTATATAATATGTTTTGGAAAATTCTGTCATGCACTTGGGTTTTTGTATAGAATTAGGATATCCTGTCCTTTTGGGCGGTATAATTTGTAATTGTTGGGGTACAACTGTTAAAGCTTGTCGTTTATAAAGAATTGGTCCATGAAAGCTGATTAGACTTTTCTTTGTGAGTCTTTGATTGAAGGGCAATTAACCCCAGTATAGTTAGGGCATCCTCTGTATTTCCCATCTTCTGTGTTATCTTGTTTGCTTGTAAATGCAAGAAATGAATTTGAGTCTGGTTCTTGTTTGGCCAAAGTTGGTGCCTACTAGTTGTTGGCATGTCCCTTTGTTCTCTGGGAAAGTAATCTTCTCAAACCATTGCCATGCAATCACATGGCAATTGATTCAAGAAATTCTCTGCCAAACAAGACCTTCAAACCTAGGGCCTTTGGTATAAATTCATATTCTTGGGACCTGTTAAAGAATTAGTGTAAATGGAAAGCTCCTCTAAGAAAATTGCTTGGAGTTAAAATACGTTGTTCTACTACTTATGGATTTAGTTTCCTCTCGAGTGTAAATTAACTAACGAAGGTTAGTAGGAGATGAATGCGTTGTCCTTTTTGTTGGTGCAACTTACTAACCTTGTTGAACTTATAATCGTGCATGAAGTGTGTTGAAAAGGTTAGTATCTCCTCCCATGACACTCTTTAAGACATGAGGACCACTTGTAAGGGCTTGCAAGACGTCAGCACCTCCTTCCATAACACTGAGAGGTTGGATGTGGGAAATGCTCGTAATCTGTCAAAAATCAGTACCTCCTCCCATAACCTTGAGGGGTCAGATATGGGGATAACTTGTGATTGAGAATAAAAGATCAATACCTCCTCCTATAACACTGAGGGGCCGAATATGGGAATTGCTCACAAAAGAGTGTAATTCCAAGAAAATTATGACTAGGTTGGTTGAAATTGCATTGGTTCAAAATACCATTTATTCTCTTTCTGTTATCAAAAATAGAGAAACCACTAGAAGGGTATTTTCAATCTATTCACGTGGGAGAAGACAATGGCATCTAATCAATAGAGAGTGCATGTACGAATTGAGGTGATCGCAAATTTTATTGCTTTACACATAAAAACTTCTTAGTAGATTGTTCATGCACTTAGACTATTTCCTGTATTTTCATCTTTGGTGTTCAGTTGAACATTTGTTTGTTGACTACTTGATTGTCTGATACCTTTGGATATACTAAGTCCAAGGTTAGGTGTGAATTTTGACACCATGATCCAAAGTAAAATTATAGGATGGAAAGGAAAGGATGGACGTTGTTTTGGCTTTTTTAGTCAGATATTAATGTTGAAACTCTTTGTGGGTGACTTCTTGCATTTTTTTTTTCTTGAAATTATGATTTCTTGTGAGTAGTTCTCGTGTCTGATCTCGATCTCTTAGTATTTGTATAACACTTGACTGTAATTTAGAGAGGAAGAATTGATCTTATTTAAAATTTAATAGTCATCTAATATTGATCTTATTTTAGAATTTAATAGTGAGTGTCAAACAACTATTTTACTTCTCATTTAAGTCTATTTACTATTTAGTGTGCAAGTTATGGAACCAACCATCAACACCCCCCACCCCCTGTCCAAAGGTGCCTTGTACAAATGCACTTGAAGATAAGGTTTTTTGCCTGACTAAAATTGACAACTTCTAACTGTTGGAAGTAAATATTCTCAACCATTCATGTAACAAGAAAATAAAACCCATGAGAAAGTTATTTTTAGGCATATAACTCTTGGGGAGGTCTTTTACCTTTCTTTCCATATACTTACTTCTTCATTGAGTAACATTTCTTTTCTTGCTTGTGTTGCCAAATGTGAAATCAAAAGATCATTCTTCTTATCTAATCACATGGAGAAGATATTGGCTGCTTCCAAACCTAGCACCTTTATTGGCTGGGAACCAATCCCTGTTTCTAGTCTAACCAATTGGTTACTGCTGCAGCTGTTCGATCAAGACATTGACATATTTTAACCCTCCACATTCACTAGCGTTTCTCTTGATATTTCAAGACTTCATACTCAAAATTTTTTTTTTTTTATATGCCTTGAGGTAAGGAAAGTATTCTCTTTATGCATATCTTGTCTTAAAAATAAAAACTTGATACAAATAATAAGAAAGTTGTTGTTCAGGATAGAAATTTTTAACCTGACACATGTGAAAGTCAATGTGATCCCTCTCGTTATGTTCAAAGATAAGATGGTAAGATTCTCTTAACTTGTATGATTCTACCCTTATAGTTAGTTAAACATTCAATTTCAATTAGAGATAAGAGGAATATTACTTAACGACCTAATTACAACTCACCTTCTTTGATTCAAATTTATAGTCAAAAAGGAGGAATTTATTCTCTACCATCTCTGCCATGTCCAACATGGGACTAAAACAAACAACTCCTGAGAAAACCCAAAAAAAAAGAATTGAAAAAGGGGAATATGGATGGGAGCATGACCTCCAAACAAAGAACAAAATCATCATCCTCACACCTTCCTCTCTTTCACTTGATCTCAAATGACTCCAAGACAGGGAAGTTAGTACCTTTTTCTGATCCACAAGAACAAAGAAAAGGAAAGGAAATTAAAAAAATATATATATATATAAATGAAGAATCAGTTTGCGCATGCCTGATCTCAGCCAGCAGGCAGGCATTCATTCTGTGCACAGAGAGATGAACCACACTGATTACTGCAGCAGGGGGCACCACTTTACCACTACTTCATATTGGATGCCCTCATGTCACTTACCCTCCTTTGCTTATTCACCACTCCATTAGATTGGAAAATCTTCTTTTCACTGTTTTCACGTGAAACCTTAAATCTTACTTTAGGGATAAGTTCTGGGCAGCCCATTTTAATTGTTTTTAAGGGGTATCTTTGACACATCTATATACATATTTTAATTATATTGTTAATAGATATAAATTCATCAAAATTATAATTTGTAATAAGATTAAGTTGAATTTAAGATCTATTTTGCTATACCTCTGAACCACTCAATTCATATTTATGAGTATATATATGTATATTTTTATATATCTAGTAATCATTATTTAATCGTAATAAAAAATGTCAAGTAGAATAAAAATTATAAAATTTTGCTTAAATCATCCCATATTCTTGAAATTGATCTAAGCTATATCGATGTATTTGGGATTATATTTCTTTACAAGTAACTTAATCTCTCGATATTATTAGAATATATAAATTATGAAATGTGGTTTAATGTACATGTTAGTTCCCAACGTAATTATGTTGACGTTTTAAGAGTTTTATTCGAAAGTAAATTCTAATTCAAAATTCTTTTCCGTGTGATGTTCTTGGACAAAATAATAGACCTTTTATTGATATTAATTTAATTTTTTACAACATAAATTAATTAAATATGCTAAAACTTTTATTTATTTATTTATTATTATTATTTAAAATTTTAATAAAATAACTTAATCAAATACTTCTATACTTTGGAATAGATGGGAAAGAGTTGATGAATTATTGGTGTATGGCAAAGAGGCCAAGGGGAAAGTTGAAATGGATTTGATTTGAGTTGGAGGAAGTGACACTCTATCACAGTAATATCTAAACCCCAATACCTCTCCGCGCGGGCACCCCGTAGATTGTGAAATGACGAATAAGGGCATGAATAAGGCCGGCAATGTCTTTACTTTATCTGACTACATCCATGTGGTGGTCAGTGTGAAGGTTGGGCCACCCACCACCACTTTCCTCGGCTTTTCAGTCCCCACCTTTTGCTTTCTCCCTCGACTCCTTCTTCGGTTTCTGGGAAAGTCTTTTTCTTTTTATCCAACCAAGTTTTAAATTATCCCACCATCCAAACAACCCCTTCACTTTTTATATCCTTAAGTGTAGCCATTGCTCTTTACTTTAGTACCATCCCCGCCCCCCAAAAAAAAAATGCCGAAGTTATTGTATGTATTTGATAAGGGAATATAAATGTGAAGATAAAATAATTTATTTTATTGAATGTAAGGAAGGTAAATGATAATGATCATCTGTTTGGAATTTTTTCCAATCCAAATATAAATGAATAAAAAGTTTATTTAAGTGATTCTTTTTGGGTCCAAAAATTATATCTTTTTTTTATGTGTTTATAATTTTTATCCGGTATAAAAGTGCATCTTATTTATATTTTTTAACAAAATTATATAGTAAATATTATTACTTCCGTCCCACAATATAAGGATCTGTTTAGATATATTATCCAAATGGATGGTGTCATCTAAATCCATATAAGTTTAGATTGGATTTCGTTTTTTGTTTAAAAATAAAAAATTCGACTTAAATCTGAATTAAAACACTCATATAAGATGAAATGAATCATTTTTTTTTTTTAAGATTCCAATTAACACATATATTTTACTTGTTGATGGATGTAGAATGGAGAATGAAGGTGAAAATGTTGTAAACAAATATAGCCTAAGGCGTTAGCCGTCGATCCACATAAATTAAGAAATGTATGTTTGTTATATTTAAAATATCAATTATCTTTTATATTTATAGTTATAATTGTATTTCTTAAAGAGGATATTAAATAGAGTGTAAAAGTGAAAAAAACATAATAAATATATATTATAAATTGTAAAATGTTTTATATTGTGGAACAAATATAAGAGGTTAAAAAAATTTATATTTTGAATTGAAGGCAGTATTATTATTAGAAATTAGAAGATGTAAAATGAACTTTGTTCTCCTTTCCCAAACCAAACAAAGCCTTAGTTAACTTTTTTTTTCTTTTTTTTTAAACAGCCTTAGTTAACTTTACAACTCCATTCATAGTCCCCAAAAATATCCCTCGTTTTAACTCCTCTTTTTTTTTTTTTTTTTTTTTAAATCTTTTATTTCTGTAGGATTTAATTTTTGTAATCTTTTAATCTTCCATAATTTTTGTAAAAAAAATTTCAAAAAAAAAAAGTGAAAGTACTTAATTTATCCTTCTAAACATTAAGAAAATGGAACTTTTATTACTATTTATAAATTTATTTGAACTTACTTTTCATTGTAGATATTCTATTGAATGAAATGGTGAGTACAGAGATTATACATTTGAGATTAAATCTTAAAAAAATACACCAATAACTTATTAAATAGTAACAGAATAATTATTTTAATTAATAGAATTTGATCCATTTAGTAGAGAAAAATATATACTATTAATGAACAATAAATGACCGACAAAATGGGTGAATATAATTAGCTCACAGTCAATTTTCTCTTTGGATAATTAATTTCTTTGGTTTTTTTTTTCACTTTATTTTGAATTTTCACGCGGGAGGACTTTTCCCTTTCCCTTCCCCTTTCATTTTCAATTACTTCCATATCCTCCACTTAACACCCCGACTGCGCATATTAGCATCAACCAAAGCCACTTTTTTTGGCGCAGACAAAGTCCCACGTGTCCACTCACTTGTGTTCCACGTCATCATCTCGTCCTCTCTTCTTCAACCTTTCTCCTTTATCGCCGACCCCTCTTTTCTCTCACTACACTCTTCCCGCTTTCTCTCTCTAGAACAATGCTAGGGTTTCATTTCTAACCCCTCCCCTCCCTTTTCTTTCCCCTCTTTTACCTCAGAGACCCCAGAAAGTAGGAAAGAATCCATGGGTTCAATCGCCGATCCCGGCGAGTTTAATCACTCGCCGCCGGCGCAGCCGAGTTTTGATGACTTCCAGCGGCAGACTTCTTTGATGACTAGCTGTACACTTCTCTGGAAAGAACTTTCAGATCATTTCACTTCACTGGAGCAGAATCTTGAGAAGAAATCTGCAGCACTGAAGGCTAAATTTCAAATTTTGGACTCACAGACAAAGGAGTCTTTGGAAATTCTCAACGAGCGTGAGTCTACACTCTCTGCATCCTTGTCAATTGCCGTAGAGAAGGTGGAGAAATCCAAAGGTGAAGCTTTATTGTCCATTGGGAAGCGAATTGAGGTGGGTGATGAGCCAGGTGAAGCTGAAGTGGATAATTCCTTTGGATTGTTGTTGAAACTGAAATCCCTCTGTGTTAGAATGGATGTTGGCGGTTTCTGGGGGTTTGTAATTGTACGTAAAAAGGAATTGGAGAGTTTGAGGCTGGAAATTCCTAAAGCGTTGGAGGAATGTGTTGATCCTCCTAAGTTTGTCTTGGAAGCCATTTCGGAGGTGTTTCCTGTGGATAAAAGGAAGTCCAGTAATACCAACAGTCACAGCAATGATTTGGGGTGGGCGTGTGTGTTGTTGTTGGAATCATTGATCCCGGTGATGGTAGATCCTGTGCTGGGTAAGAAGAGGATGTTTGTTACGCCGACTGTGAAGGAGAAGGCAGCAGAGATAGCAGAGATATGGAAGAAGAGCTTGGAGGAGAGAGGAGGGATTGAGAATGTTAAGACCCCTGATGTGCATACTTTTCTGCAGCATTTAGTGACTTTTGGGATTGTTAAGGAAGAGGATATCGATTTGTATAGGAAGCTTGTGGTGGGTTCTGCTTGGCGGAAGCAGATGCCTAAGCTAGCTGTATCACTTGGTCTTGGGGATAAAATGCCTGGTATTGTTTCTTCATTCTTTTGTCCTCGTTTCTTGGTTTGTTTGGGTAAACTTTTGGTCATAGTTGAGTTTTGTTTTGTTACTGTTTATGTTTGAAGAAAGTTTCTTGAGTAAAGGAGGTGTTTTTATACTTGAACTTGGAATTTTAATAGGAGATTATGAATGGGTTTAGTTGATAAATCGGGTTTGTAAGCTTTCTTTTAGTATTTTGAGAACCTCACTCTCTGGTTTAGTTTGATAGACCGCAAAAATCAATGCTTTTCATGAAGCTAGATTTTTAGTTTTCAAAACTCTACATCCAATTTGCTGTGTGTGAGTCCATATCCATTTGGGTGCTGTCTTTCACCAAATCTGTACAGAGAAAATGATGTTTCCTTTGTCTCTGTAAATGTTAAGATCTGCAGCAGACTAACAAAATGGACTTCTGACAGCTTGCTCCTGATTTCTTCAGTAAAGAGGTTTCAATGAATCATTGGTGGTTGTATGCTTTTAATACTTTGATGGTAGGTATCATGATAAGAATTCTCTAAGAACAGTGGAGTATCTTCACTCTTCCTTGGAAGGGTTTGATAAATTAGATAAGCAGGCGGCAGTTAGTTGCTGTACTTGTATATTTTCTCATAATAAGAAGGTTTCACTCATAACACCTTTAAAAGTGTTTTATTTTGTGATAATATATACTTGGGCTTCTGTGAAGTCATCTAGATCTCTTCCTTGGTTAACCTTAGATTGCTGGCCATTTGCCATGTTCAGTCTCTTGAATTTGATTGTTATTTGAGCTGTAATTTGCTTTGGCTAGGAAAATTTAGAGACTGGATCCTGATTCACATTCCCTGTTCTGGGCATTGATTTTGCATTTACCATTTCGATGGTCACACAGACTCTCTCTCTCTCTCTCTCTCTCTCTCTCATATATAGCTTGTTATTTTCTGGTGGTTCATATATTTCTTAAGAGTATTTGCCTAATGCTAGTTTCATGGATTTGGAGGACATTCTGTACTTTCTTTGTAAATTCTAAGCATTTTTTGTTCTTTTTCTGTTCAGATATGATTGAGGAACTGATCAGCAGAGGCCAGCAGGTTGATGCAGTACATTTCACTTATGAAGTGGGCCTTGTGCACAAGTTTCCTCCCGTCCCTCTTTTGAAAGCTTTTCTAAAAGATGCAAAGAAGGCTGCTAGTTCGATTCTGGAGGATCCTGACAATTCTGGTCGAGCTTCGGTAATGTTCTATTTTCTCTTAAGTGTACTTATAGTTAAATTCTTCCTTGTTTATATTCCTGTATGCCATTTGACTGGTATATATTTCCCTTTAAGTTAGTGTGAATAAGCTTAATCTCATTTATTATTATTTCTTGTGCTTGGTTCTTATCTACGTCTTGACTTAAGATCTTGTTGTCTATTTTTATGCCCAAACATTTGGTGTACTTGTGACATCTTGATCTAGTTCCCTATCTTGCATATCTTTTAATTGTATCGACTGCAGATAAAAAGAACAAAGTACCATTTTGCAAAAAACTTCTGTTCTTCCAAGCTTGTTTGGCCTTGGAGATACATCACAGATGTTGGATGCCTGTTTTCCAATTTTGAAATGAATATTTAATTCCCCCTCAAAAGAAGGAACCATTTGGTTTGGGGGGTAATCTTTGTCTGTCCTATATTGTTTATGCAAGGGACCAGGACAATTAATAGTATCTGAAGGCATAGAAGTTTCGTATGGTCCAAGGTATGACTATATTGTTACCCATGTTTTGAAAATGTGCAGTTCCTGCTAAAGGAGATGTTCCCAACTTCCCATATCAGCTCTTTTGGGCCACCCAAACCAGCACATTGGCTAGAGTTATTTGTGACAAAATTTATACTTATGCCACACCTTTTATCTCCATCCTTTTTTTTTTTGTGCCAGACTTGAATCATCAGTTTCAAAACTATTGAATCTTCTAAGATGGTTGTGAACACATTGAATTGGTGATGGAGATGACTAATTTTTTTTTTTTTTTTGTGGGGGGG
>JAWZTD010000029.1:2428304-2448896 GCA_035221335.1 Echites panduratus
GAGGGGTGATTTATGGAGGCCTCAGCACTTCTTGAAATGCGTGCATGATTTAGTTGTGATACCAAACTCTTCTTCCATCCCACTTTTATTCTTTTTATTATTGTGCCGGATTTGAACCGTGAGTTTCAAGAATCATTAATTCATCTTAGATTTTTGTAAAGCACATTCAATTGGTAATGAGATGATTGGAATGATGGAGATGATTTATTGGTGTGGTGGAACGTGAGGGGGCGATGTGTTTGCTGCGAAATTGTGGTGAAGGGCTTTCCTCTAAATTTTTTGCTATGAGAGTGTTGTGTGAGGTTTACATTGTGACTCCATTTCTGTGCAATTATTTTGAACATATAACAACCAAACAGAAAAAGTAATGGAACCAATTATTGTGCTTAAACCAGACGAAGCAAATAGGTACCATCTAAATTCCAAGAGTTCAGCCCTTAAAAGGATATTATTTTCTATTCTGGGTACAGAACCTGGAGAGCTTAAATGAATATATCCAAAATATGGAAATACTGAGTTCTGAAGAATTAGCTCCCAGGTGTCAGAATGATTTCAGTTCTTGTTTGGGCATTAATTATGTACTCCTGTCTGTGTATGTGCGAGTGTTATAATGTTACTCTGCAATAAATGTCTCTTCCTGCCTGGAGTTCTTGTAGATTAATAAGAATTCATATGATCCATATTCTTGTAGGGCATATAAACCAAAGTTTTGGAATTTGATTGCCTTCAATTTAATTCTGATTATTATATATACTTTCACAGCACCTGGCTGCCAAGAAAGAGCAATCTGCACTTCGTGCTGTCATCAAGTGCATTGAAGAGTACAAACTTGAGGATGAATTCCCATCAGAGAACCTCAGGAAGCGCCTTGAACAACTGGAGAAGGCCAAGACCGAGAAAAGGAAGCCAGTTGCAGTACCTGCTAACAAACGTACACGTGCAAGCAATGGAGGTCCCATGCCTCCAGCCAAGGCAGGCCGTTTGACAAATGCTTACGTCTCATCTTTCCCAGCTGCTCCTACATTTGTCAGATCTCCCTCCCACACACAGTACCCTACTGGCGTACCAGCATATCCTGCACCACCTGCCATCTACGGACATGGAAGTAGGAGTCCCCCATATCCATATTCCCCCGAAGCATATCCAGGAGCTCCGGTGAACTACCCAGTATACGGAGGTTATGGGACTGGAATGGCACCAGCTTACCAGCAAGCTTACTACTAATAGACATGACTGGCAATCTGATATGGTGACAGCTGATATCATGACCCAATCCCTAAATGTCTTTTAAATGGTTTGTAATCACTAACCTTAATGGTAGCTCTATCTGTGTGTTAATCCTTAATTCTGACCTTTTTATTCTGCTACTTGCTTTTGCAAAGGGCAGCTTGTATTGCTGATATTGATGAAACTTGTAGTACTAGGCTGTTGTGAAAAGTAATTAAAGGAGATGCTTAACGATGAACCTAGGAAAACATGGTTGCCTACTTACTGCAACGTATGGAATTTCTCTTAATCTTCGGATGTGTCGTCGTGAGGGATGGGATGGCTTCGGAACTGGAATGTGGTATTTGCTGACAAATGTTACCATTCTGTCATTCTGTGCATATCCAAAGAAGATCCAGGTTCCTTCTGGGGTAAATGGCTGTGGATTGTGCTTGGGAAACTAGGAAACCCTGCAGCAGGTGTCTTAAATTTCTTTCACAGGGAACTCCTATCTATTTTTTTTAATACTCCTAATCTAATCTTCTAGTATTTCTTGATATATTCTTGATTGCTTTTCAGAAGCACAAGAATCTGGGTTTCAGAAGCCCCAAGTGTATTCTTGATTGCCCATATGGAAATGCGTCCATACCATGGTAATATTCCTCAAATATCACAGAAATCTGAGGTTCTGCAGGGTTTTTGTAGGGGATTATTAAGTGGGATTCTGCATGAGGAAAGATTCAAGATTTTGTATTTTCAGGAAGAAACCGGTAATATTTGTGGTGCGCAATCGAGCCGAGCAAAAAAAAATCGACCTCAATGAGCTTGATCTTGAAATATTTTTTAAAAATTTTTTAATATATATTTTTAAAAAATGTATTTAAAATATATTTATTATTATTAAAAATATTTATATTATTATTTATAATTTAAATAAAATTATATAAAATATATTATGCAAATATTAAATTCTGATTCACTGAGTTTATTAAAATTGATTTGAGACTTAAATCTCAAATGGAGCGAGGTTAAGCTTGACTTGTTTGTGTACTCTTAGTAACATTAAAGAGATTTTAGATCTTTAGTATACTAATAAAAAATTATATATTTTTAAAAAATTAAATATTTTTACGGAGATACCATACAAATTTTATATTAATATATTAGACGGTTCTGGATTTCTTTATATATATTTGTATAATTTCTTTTATATTGATAAAATATTAATAAAAATCTTTAGTGTAATTTTTAATTGTTATTTTTAATATATTTTATATACTAAATTTTTAAAAGATAAATTAAATGTTAATTTTTTCCTTATATAAGAGAAAATAACATACAAATGTGAAGATTCAGGGTTGTAGATTCGGAGGCTATTGAAAATCTACTTATGTAATGTTTTTATGTTTTAAGTTAATGAAATCCCTTAATTAGAAAAAAAAAGAGTAAATGATAAAATTTTAATATATAGTGAATATAGTATTTATTACTATTTTAAACATATATATATTTATAGTAGTCGTATTTTTTTTAAACTTCAACCATAAATTGGTTTCTTGTCTTTTTAAGTAAATTAAAAATATAGTATGTACTTTACACTAATTCTTTAAAAGAATAATATATTGAATAAAAAGAAATAAATAATAAGTATAATATTAAAAAGTCAATTAATATTTGTTATTTATTTTTCTTTAAAAAGATTTATATAATTAAAATGACCTCCTACGTTACACAAGGATGATTGCTAGGTACGGGTGACCTTTAATCCTTGAAGTAGGGCTTAGTGCGCGCGGGTTCGCGGGTTCGCATCCAGTTATGCTCTCTACGCTCACCAACTATTCGATCTTATTACCATATGAGCCAAGAATAACAACGGAAGCGCAAATCACTGATCATCACTGCCACAATTCTTATAATTTCAATGGCGTTATTAGTACGAAACTCGACGACCGTAAAATCATGTGCAAATCCTCGAATTCTTATTTGGGCACGGAGGAAATTTTCATCTTTAGTCTCTTCTACAGTTCTTGTTAGAGAAGAAGACGTAACTGATTTTCCATCGCTGAACAAGCAGAAAAGAGATTCTTTTGTTAATTATGGTGATCGGGTTCAGCTTTCGCCGTTGTTTCGGGAGAGCAGTAGAAGTTATATGGAGGATTGGAAGATTGAGCTTGTTGATAATGAGACTTGGCAAGTATCTTCCAGTTTGGCTAATGTCTGGAAAGGTAGTGGCCAGGTGGGTTTGGAGGCAAAGCCTCTGTTTAGTGAAGAGGAGGAGGGTAATTATGATGGGAAGGTGAATTATGAATATGCAGATGAGCAGGAGCCTGATTTTGATGTGATTGAGGATATGAGGGTCCGTGGTGATTTGTTCTATAATCTTGATAAGCATTCCAAAGAGTATGAGGAGTATAAGTTTGATTTTCACAGGAGAAAATCTTCAAAGAAGATGAATGATCAGAAAGAAGACACGAAAAAGAAGGAAAAGCAGAGTGCTTCAGCTTCTCGTAATGAAAAGAATACAAAGATCAAGGAAAAACACAAAGAAATCAAGAGGGAGAAGTCTAATCATAGTTCTGGCATTTCCATGGAAAAATTTAACTCATTTAAGGGAGTTGACAGGCATGAGTTATCGATTTCTGGGCTTCAAGTGGGACGTGATTTGCATGGAAGAAAGTTGAGAATTCCCACTTTTAATCAGGTTACTGCTCCATACCATGAACCATTTTGTCTGGATATTTATGTATCAAAAGGTTCTGTCCGTGCCAGCATTATTCATCGAGCAACTAGTAAAGTTGTTGCTGTGGCTCATTCAATTTCGAAAGATATGAAATTTGACCTTGGTTCCACAAAGAACAGAAGCACATGTGCTGCTGTTGGCAAAGTGTTGGCTCAAAGGGCTTTGGCTGATGATATTCATAATGTGGTTTATACACCTAGGAAGGATGAGGTACTGGAAGGGAAGCTGCAGATTGTACTTCAATCAATCATTGATCATGGTATTAATGTCAAGGTGAAACTTAAGCAAAGGACAGTGAAGAAAGGCGGTCACTTCCTGAAAAAACATGGAGAGCAATGTTGACTGACCTGGTGACCAGGTGTGAATGTTTGGGTCAGAGTTCAGTAAGTGTCACTTAGAAATTGGAGAAAAATCCGCCCCTGGAATATTTCTCATATAAGAAGTGACAAATTAGGCACCGCGGGATGATATGGAAGAGCTGTTTTTTCGGAATAAAATAAGAGACCAATGGAGTTAAAAGAACTCCTACTGCAACCTGAAACCACATTTTGCAAATTAGAGATGCTCTTATTTGCATTATTGTAGCTCACACAACATCAGAAATGCAAAGTCTACAGCATGTTACTTGTGCTTGGAATTTTTTAAAGAATTGATTGCTTTTGATACTCATTAGCTCAAAGACATGTGCAGATGTACCCTTTGGCTTTATTGAAATCAAGTATCTTCTATGCACCATGCAATTGGGAACTTCATTGCCAAGAGGCCGGATGCTTTTTCTGAATACATTTTGGAAAAAATTTTATGTGGCAGCCATGTTATTTTCCTGTGATTAAAAGGGTTTCTTTGTGCTCAACAACAACTGCAGTCTAATTTGTGGAGAAGAAATTTCTGTGGAAACAGAAGCCTGATACTTGCTTCATCCACCTCTGAAGAATTATATCAAAAACCTTTCTCACTTGTTCAGCATTTTGCCAATTGAGAGACCTATTAATGCAGTACAGACATTATGATGAGTTGCTGCCTGCCTACTAAAATGTGGATATCTACTATTGCTTTATTTGGAGTGGGAATTGGTGGAATGCATGAACAGGAGACTGAAAGAATATTTCAACTGCTGCAATCTGTTTTATGTTAATAATTCTCTTTGCTATGTATTCACGGAGGTAACATTTCTAGCAGCAACCCTCTACTCTTTTAACTTAAACCAAAAGCACAAGACAATTGCTTGGGCTTGATTGTGCTCATTGTTGTAATTGTTCCATGTTTAACTGCAATAATAATTCCGAGATTTTGATAACATAGTGACTAAGTTTTTCAATTGGAGGATCATCAAGAATCCTAGAAATCAACATTTTCCAGAACTTTGTAAACTCAAGAAGTCCATTACTATCAGATTCTCGTTGGCACCTTAATTCCTACAAATGAGAACATTGGCATACACCCAATGTAGGAGTACAAAAAATATCATACTCGATACCCTGCCAAGAAAACTCAAGAAACTTCTCCAACCTCTCTAGTCATTGGCAGTCGCTAGCTGCAGAGAGAGCAACTCTTCCTCTGGTATAATCTTGATATGGCAATCTGATCTTGGATAAGCTACACACAGCAAAGCATACCCACTTTCCACTACATCATCACTGAGCATCCCATCACTCTGATCAACCTTCCCACTTAGAAGCCGAGCTGGGCAAGTCATGCACACCCCAAGCTTGCAGTCATGGGGAACTTCCATGCCACTGTCTAATGCCTTTGATAGAATTGTCTCATCAGGATCAACCTCTAGCTCAGATGTATTACCTTCGTGCTCGATTACAACTTTGTAGGATTGAACCGTGCAGGATAAATTTCGTCTTGGGGTAGTCCTTAAAACGGGGTAACTCAAGTTCTGAGAAGGAAGATTGGTCTGTTTTCTTGGTGTAAGCAGAGTGAAAGAAAGAGACGATGTTAAATGAAGTGTTGCCATTCTCTTTTTTTGGGAAGAAATCTGGAGGACCTCTTGTGGGCTTGTAATGTATGGTGCTTGAAAGGATAAGGTTTTGATAGTTGAAGTGTAATTAAGGTCCCTGACTCACACCACGCACCGGGCTCCCCCAACCACACTATCGAAATTAGGAATTAGAGCCAGATAAGTCGAGTCCCAAGAACTACCAATTTGCGTAAAGCATCCGGATTTAATTCTTATTTGAGATTTTTTCAAAATACTATGGATTTAAGTTGAGTTACAATCAATATTCAATCATAATTACTTAATTATGTTTCATACTTTTATTAATACTATTTGTCGATTTCATTTGATTATAATAAAATCTTATGGAATAAAGTTAACCACTCATTTGCGAAATAAATAAATAAATAAAAATTCCAAAATGTATCACATAATCCAAATTTGTCAAATTAAATGAGGTAATTTGTCCAAAAGTTGAATCAAATCGGAATATAAAATAAAAGTCAGTAGTAACAAAGGTCCCGAATAGTTCAGAGGTGAAACTTGTATAATGCACATTATTTTAGATTCTAATATCAATTAATTTACAGTTTCTAATAATATTATTGAAATGAGTGTACGAATCTAGTTCGAAAACTTATAAAAAAAAAGTCAATACAAAATCATTGCCATATTATATAAAACAGAACCAAACAAACAAGGAAATTTTTTTATACCAATTCATGTAAACTAACATAGTAATCAGGTCTCTACCTCATGGACTTTAGTCTACAAGACTTATTCAAACTTATAATTTTTTTCCCCCTTTCTTTTCACATATCCATTTATTTTTTAAAAGGATACATATAGAGAAACTAGAGCCACAAAGGCACAAACTAATAAAAACAAAAAAAAAAAAATCCCTCCATTAGTCTGAAATTAAATGTTATTTTAATTTATACACATATTAAAAAAAGTTTGATTTAATTAATTTTAATATCGTAATTTCACTTTCCATTATAAAAATTTAAATAAATTAAGAAACAAGACATTCAGTTATCGAAAATTCAAAATTGAAAATAAAATATTCAATTCTTGATGAATGAAAAATAAAATAGAAAATTCAATCCCTTTCACTTTGGAGATAAATCCCATCATATTGAAGCAATTGCATGATAATTTTTAAATTAAATGTTGTTATGTCCTAGTTGGAAATTGAGCATTTAAAATGAATAGATTTTGATATAAAATTTTATTAACAATCCTTTTAAATTTTAGAATTTATGTCACTGGTTTAAAATCTATCCATTAATTACGCCAACAAATAAGATAAATGAATAACTTTATATCCTATAATATTTGATGAAATAAAAATTGGAATGTTCAATTATGAGCCAAGGGAGTATTTATTTTTAAATTTAAGTAAAATTAAATAGAATAAATAAATTACCATAATTTTAATTATTCTGTTCGTTATTAATTTCCTAATTTTAATTTATTTATATTTTTTTCCCCAAATTTTTACGACGTTCAATGTCTGATGTATCATCATAAGCCACAAATTTTGGCACTTTCGGACCATTTTTGGAGTTTGTTCATTGAATGAGCTGTCCAAGCCGGCCCGCTCATTCCCCTTGTGGCCCGGTCCCCCCAAATATAGTAAATTAGTAATCCACATGGGATTCCTGTTATAAATTCCTCGTTCAAGTTAGCTTCCGCATCGACTTTGTTACTGGGACGGTCATTTAGACTCATTCTCTAGTCATCCTTGTTGTCAACGCCGGTCAAGGTAATTTTTTTGAGGAAAAGATTGTTTCTTTATTTCTTGATATTTTGATTCATTATCTGCTGCTCGATGTTAATCTGCTGGGTTTCTTGAAAGGTTGAAATTCTTGTGGTAACTTTTGGTTTGAAGCAGATAAGGTTTTGGTTACTTGAGATTATTTTCAGTTGTAGTTGGTGACAAAGGTGTGATTTTTTTTATTGTTGTTCTAGTGTGCAATGATTAAACTCGGATGTTTTCTAGTGTAGAAGTTTTTGGGGTCAATTCTTGGTTGTTGTTGAATGTGGATGTACGAGCAACTGTAAATCTTGAATTATAAGGGATTTTCAAAAACAATTACTTTGTCACATTAGTCCTTTCTGACTTCTGTTTTCTAATTTTCAGTTTTTTTTGGCCTATTTGTATAAATTGGTTAGTCATAGTGTTTTGTGATAAGATGGTGTCCTGCAAGATTTCGATCTAAAAGTAATGTCCGTTTAATTTGTTTGATTGCAGGACTGCAATTTAGTTTTACAATATGGCAGAGGAACACACTGGTATTGCCAAGGATGTTACTGAAGTAAGTCTGGATAACGACATCTAGTGATTACTTTTGTGTATTCTGATTTTTTATCTTTTTATTTTATTTAATTTTCTATGATTGATAGTTGGTTCAGAGAAAAATTGAATTTTGATATTTGACTGAGTGATTTTGTTTGTGGCATTGATGTGCAGTTAATCGGTAAAACCCCACTGGTTTATTTGAACAATATTGTGGATGGATGTGTTGCCCGCGTTGCAGCCAAGTTGGAAATGATGGAACCATGCTCTAGTGTTAAGGATAGGTATTACTTTTGATGCTGGATGTTTTATTTTGATTATTTTGCTCTCCCTCTGGGAAAATCTTAATATGTTGCTGTGTTTTGTATTTCTCTGCAGGATCGGTTATAGTATGATAGCAGATGCTGAGGCCAAAGGAATTATCAAACCTGGGGAGGTTAGCATTTAAAATAATGGTCTTACCATTGAATTTGTGTTCATAACTACATCAGAAAGGTTTTTTATTTTGGGCAATAATTGTGGTGTTTTACATATCTTGGTTTTATTTAATCATAGGCAAGAATTCTCTGTTAAATAGATTTATAGATGGTGAAGTAAACTCTGACCATGTGTTTCTCTTTGTTACTGCAGAGTGTATTAATTGAACCAACTAGTGGGAACACTGGAATAGGCTTGGCATTTATGGCAGCTGCTAAGGGTTACAGGCTTATCATTACAATGCCTGCTTCAATGAGTCTTGAGAGAAGAATAATCCTCCGAGCTTTTGGTGCTGAATTGGTTCTTACTGATCCTGCTAAGGGAATGAAAGGCGCTGTGCAGAAGGCTGAGGAAATAAGGGCCAACACACCAAATTCCTACATTCTTCAGCAGTTTGAGAACCCTGCTAACCCAAAGGTATCTTTTGTAGTTTGTACCTCCAAATTTGTTATTGTTGATTAGTCCTACCCATTAAGCCATTTTTCAATTTTCATGTAGATTCACTATGAAACCACTGGACCTGAGATCTGGAAATCCTCCGGTGGGAAAGTTGATGCTTTTGTTTCTGGCATCGGAACTGGGGGTACAATAACAGGAGCTGGAAAATTCCTTAAAGAGCAGAATCCGGATATAAAGGTGAGCAACCATGTCAAAATACCATGAATGATAACATTTTTTGATGTTGGAATCTCTTTCATTGTAGATATAAATACCTTAGTTTTGACTTCTGATTTGTTACTTTGAATTTTAGCTATATGGTATAGAACCAGTTGAAAGTGCTGTCCTATCAGGAGGAAAGCCTGGTGAGCTACATTTCCTGTCTTCTACCTTGAGTATTTATTCTCTGTTCTAAATTTATTGAATACCTAAGAATTAGCATGATGTAAGATTGTGAAAAATATTGAATTCAGACTACCTATTGAACCATTAATGGTTTATATATTGAGTTCTCAAATGTTTGGAGCAGATCTTGTGTGTTCTATTCTGGTGGTTTTGACCAAGTACTGCTGGAGCATCTGATTGGCTTGTGTCTTCACATTCATGTCATATCCTGGTTTTGGGTGCAATTTTCCATGAGTCAAGACTGCTATTTTCTTTCTCCTCCCGTCCTTCACTCTTCTATACCAAATATTAAACAGATACGCATGCTTTCTCATACATTAACGAGGATGAATATCATCTTCTATGTACTTTAATCTGGACTAAACTTACAACTTTATTGTACTTGGTGACTGAATGTTTTTGAAAAATCTTTTTGTTTGCTTTCTGGAGCATACATTCAGAGGATGCTTGATTTTAGGAAACAAAAAAGAATGGGTTTTTTCTTTCTTTTTTTTTTTTTGGTTGGGGGGGGGGGGATGGATTGAAGAAAGAAGATTGATTAAATTATTTACTTTTTTCTCCATCTGTTTCCATGTTTGTTTCTTCCTTCTTAGTTAATTGTTGATGAAATAATTTTTGTTGTTTAACACTATATGAAGATTTTTGTGTTGCTGTTTTTCTAAATGTCGTACATCCTTGGCTGAAGATTGAAATTGCTGTCTTTCTTAGTTTCACATTTGATCTGATGTAAGGTTTTTTGTGATGCGCAGGTCCACATAAGATCCAGGGAATTGGTGCTGGTTTCATTCCTGGTGTTTTGGAGGTTAACTTGATTGATGAAGTTATTCAAGTAAGACAATAAGTCAAATATTGCATATCCTTTTCTGTTAGTGAAACTTAAGCAGTTAAAAGGCAAATTTTGAAGTCAATTATTGTACTTTTTAATGTAATTCCATCCTTTGCTTGGAGATTGTTACGTCCAGATCTCAGCATTTTTGGACATCCATGCTTAACTCATGTTATTAAATGCAGGTTTCTAGTGATGAAGCCATTGAAACAGCAAAGCTTCTTGCACTGAAAGAAGGATTACTGGTACATTTGTGTTTCTCAATCATATATCGTTCTGCACACCTTGTTTTTGTTTCCTTTTTCTTTTCTTTGTACAACTAATTTGTCATCTATAGTTACCAAGTATTTTTCAGTTTTTCTTTTCACTAAAGGTCCTGATCTAATCATGATTGTAGGCTGGAATCTCTTCTGGAGCAGCTGCTGCTGCTGCAATCAAGATTGCAAAGCGCCCAGAAAATGCAGGCAAACTGATTGTTGTAAGTGTCTTGCCATTTATCTGAACCTAAATCGCTCTCCATGTGGCTCACTCAAGATACTGATTATATGTGCCTTTTGAAATCTGTATCCATTTTGCATTTTGATATTGGGGTTGATTTCGTTAGTTACTTTTGTGAACCCACTTCTGTAGTCAACGCATACTATTCGTTGGGAAAAATTATTTTGAACGGTTATTATTAGCCCTTTCCAAGCTCCTACTGCTGAAGTACCAGTTGGCTGGTGGTCAATCTCCTTACACTAGAATACATAAATTGTTATTTTCCTTATCCACATAATCTTTAAATCTCTTGTTAGAGGGCCCTCCGGCCTTCAATACCACGCATAGAAGAGTTAAACACGATTGTCTGTTGCAGTCAACTTTCTCTTGCAGAATTTATTAATAGCTGAATAAAAACTAGCCTCCTGGTGATGGTACCTCCTAGACCAGGCTTTGTCACAGGGAGCTTGGTCACAGAAGTAGGTTCTTATACCACCGGCATCTTTAATAAAAAGAGAACTAGTAGATCATTTGTCACTGGTTATGAAGAACTGGTCTCTGACTGCCTGAAATCGTTTCTATTTCTGGAAATTTTCTTTTCGTTGCGGAGTCCTGAACTTCCAATGTGTTCTTTTATCTTTCTCTGATTTTGCTTCACCTCTTCTCTACAGGCGGTTTTTCCTAGCTTTGGGGAGCGGTACCTGTCTTCCGTGCTCTTTGAATCTGTGAGACGGGAAGCTGAGAACATGACCTTTGACACCTGAGTTATTTCCTAGACATTGGCACAACATGTGGAATTATCCAAAAGGGCAAAAGCATCTCATAGTCTCTAGACTGTTTTTTTCTCAGATATTGTTCGAAAAGTTTGCCTTCACAATGTTACTTGAATAAGTTAGACCATGGATATTGAGATATACCAGAGAGGCCTTGAACTGAAAGCTAGTGTAAATTATTTTGAAGTGTTTTCTTGCAACTTTTCTTGAATCATCACTATATTTTCTTGTACCTTTTTTTTTCTTACTTCATGTGTTTGCCAAATAATAAGTACCATAAGGGTTCATAAATAAGATGGATATTGTTTCTTAGGACCATTGAGTGTTGTTGGCTTGCTTTTTAGGACCATTGTTTTGGGATGGTAATAACTAAGGCTCCGATTGGATACAACATCCGTTTGGATGGTGTCATCCAATTCCGTAAAATGTAACTTTAAATTGGAGTTTATTTTTTGTTTAAAAATAAATTTTTTTTTTAAAAATCAAATTAAACCATCCGGTTATAATGGAATGTAATTTTTTTTTTGATTTTTGAACAAAAAATGAACTCCAATTAATGTATACAATTTACGTATTGATGGATGGAAAATGGAGAATGGAGGGGAAAAATGGTGAAAGCAAACAGGCCCTAAAACTAAAACTAGGTTTACACCAAGGATCTCTTTCTAAATGGAAATGAATTAGGCAAATGTGTGGGAATATAAGCCAAAACAAGCAAACTTAGCATTCGAGATAAATTAAACTTTAGCTAAACGCCCTATAATCATTTTGATCTGACTCAGGATATTCCATCTCATGCTCTTTATCATTTTTTATATCATTAAATAAAATAATATATGTTGTTTAATAAATATAAAATATCATTAGAGTTTAGTATAAATATCTAATTATTATTGATGGTATAGAAAATATGATAGAAGGTCTGATGTCTTTTAATCTCATACAAAAAAAATGCAGATTACGAAGGACCTAATTTATATCAAAATTTTAGATAAAAAGTTTAAAATATCTTTCTATGGATTTATTCAATGTTAATTTCTTTTAAAGCGTTTGGGTCTTTTGATAAAAACAAAGGAAATGTGTATGCGCAAAAATTCATGACCCTTCTAGTGATGATGAATAATGTGATGGTTGTTGAAGAAAAGTTCAATTATTTTCACACTTATATTAAAACATTGATATAATTATATTATATATTTTTTAAGCGGTGTGTGACACGTAAGCATACAACATCGAATATATAGCTAATAGTTATAAATTCATCAATGTTAAACTCTATAGCAAGATTGAATCGAATCTGAGACCTTCGTTATGTAGACTTTACCTCCAAATAACTTGATCTCACCATTGAGTGTTTAATTATATTGTATTTAAAGTATTAAATAAATGATAAAGTTAAATAAAATAATAAATTTTATTTTAGCTAGTGTTAAAATCATTTATATTGACAATAAAAAAATGTGGTTAGAGAATAGGGTATTAAATAAGAATGATTTAAAAAAACTTTGACAATATTTATTTCTTTCAAAATTTAAACCTATGAATTTTTTAGTTATAGATAAGATTAGAATAAGTATGACTTGTTTGAACTTTCATTATTTATAAATCATTTGAACTAATTTTCTTTATACTATGATAGTTAATTTATTATCAGGTATTTTATTGAATTTTTACTATATTACTTCTACCTTTTCTTTTTTCTCATTAATTAATATTATTAGTTTGTTTAAAATCATAAATAGGGATATTTTAAAAGAAAAAAATATTAAATTAATGTTGGCAAAATTTTGGCTAGTGATTTATAAGTAGGGTAGGAGTATTTTATTTTGATAACTTAATTTAAAAAAAAAAATGCAAAACTGCTTGATTGTCATGAATGAGAAATAGAGGTGATTTTAGAGCTTTTTTTTTTTTTTTTTTGTTAATAAAACTCTGTCAAGAACGGTAAGCACTGGGTTTGAAGTCTAGAGAGACGGCAAAAGTCTCGCTTCTCTTGCTTAGCTGCGCTCTGGTTGCCAAAGAATTTAAACGAGGTGAGCTGATGGATACTAATGATTGATGGGGTGTTAATTTTCTCCATCGATCTTGGAAATGCTGTTTTCTTGAATCTTTAAATTGTTACTTGCTCTAGGGTTTTGTTTTCTTTTACTTTCTGAAGTTATTCAAGAGTCCTACCCTGTTTGATGTAGTTTAAGAACACATTTGAAGATGATGTATGCAGTTGCTTGTAATCGAATGGAAACAACGTTTTATTTTATGTTTACCTGATTGACATTTGCGTTTTGTGATGCTGTAAAAATTGGAACTTTGATGCTTTCTAGGGAAACTTTACTGTTTGATGTGTATAGGTTAATGGGTTCTGGGGTTATTTTAGGTTTTGATTGGGGAGATTTTCTTCTCTGTGCTGTTCTTTTTTGAGTCATCAGTGTAAATTCTTGTACTCTTCTTCTTCACATAAAATTTCTGAGAAATGCTTATTCCTTGAAGCCGGCTGGAATGACAGGTCTCTTCTCAAAGAAGTTGAAGGGAAGAATTAGAATAAGAATAATAGCATTGGCTAGATTCTCAGCACAAGGATAATAATAATAATATCTGTATTGTTTTGTTTTATTGAGAGACAGAAGTTATGCATTCAAATTTTTATGAGGGAGATTTTGTGTTTGCTGAAGGATAGAAAATTAGAAGCTGGATGGAAATTTCTTAAAGAAGCTCAAGCATCTCAATGTGTCCTTGAAGAAGATCTTAACACTGATTGGCAGGAGTTTATTTTTCTCGGCCTTGCAAAATTCTGTAAAAACCTTTTGGATGGTTCTCTACATATGTCATTACACTTTCTTTTTTCATTTGTCAAGAGTGCCTGCTTGTATTTGGCTTATTGAGTAGATATATAGTTAGTTTCACCCTATTCTTGAGCTGGTAGACTCAAACATGATGCCCTTAAATTGCTAGATTCTCATTTTCATGTTCTGTAAGACAATGGAGGGTTGATATTATGAGTCTTTAGCTTATAACTTTGGATTAACATTAGCTCCTCAGATTATTAGATTTTAGGGGCTTGCTTACCTTCTCTTTGATCTCTGCAGTCCCTGTAGCGTGGTTAAATTCATCATTTTTAAAGTATGAAGGTTCTTCAGAGATTTGTATTTTACTGTAAACAAATGAATGGAACCAAATGGAAAATGAGCTAGAGGGCTATTTTAGACTTCCAAACTTTCCTTGTTACTAATAATATAAATTCCAGGGATCCTGCTATTGTTGTAATCTTAATTTATTCGAAACTAATGGTATGAATGGCTGCCTTTACTAAATGCTTTTGTAGTAAGTTAAGTTGTGGAGATACGTATATATTGTTTAGGCACATGTAACGGTTCAGTTCCTTCTTCCATGCAGTTTGCTTAGATAGAAGGTTTTGTTGTTTATGGAGCATTGATATTAAGCTATAGTACTAGACATAGACTTCTAGGAGATCAGCATTATGACTAATGTTATTATTCTGATTTGCTCTTCAGAGATATGGCTGGCAAAGCTGAAGCTGAACCGATTAATGAGCAAGCAGTTGCCAATATATATGGAAACTTAAGGGCTGAAATCAACCAAATTTACTCAAAGATTACAGAATTAGAGATGGAAGTTAGTGAGCACTCACTGGTGATCAATGCCATACAACCACTTGATCCATCAAGACGGTGCTATAGAATGATTGGTGGTGTGCTTGTGGAGAGGACTATAAAAGAGGTCCTTCCAGCCGTTCAGCGCAACAAGGAAGGACTTGAAGAGGTAATTGCTAGGTTAAATGAAGCTCTGGAAAAGAAAAAGAAGGAAATTGCTGATTTTGAGGCTAAATACAAGATCCGAATCCGAAAATCTGATGAAATGAAGGATGAGGGCGGCAAGAAGGAAGGCTTGGCGCAAGGTGTTTTGGTTGGTCCTGCTGGTGCAAGTAATGAATAGAGAGGTGTCGCTTGAATATACCCTTTTTTGTATCATTGAAGTTACTTACTGAATATTTTGCTACATCTTGTTCTCATCTTACCTATCCTCTTGCGAAAGCCTCTTCTTAGGTGCAGGTCTAGTACTGTTCATTTTCGCGAGCTAGCAAAATTTATGCATTTTAGGCTTTCATTTATCCGTGTGCTGTTTTGTCTGTCGGAAATTCTCGTGACTAGTTTTGTTATCTATCTTTCTTGATCATATCTTGCTCATTTTCTTTAGTTGGCTTCTGGGCACTGAACTTTAAATCAAGCGGCAGATTTCCAAATAAAGTACATATGAACTATTGGCTTAAATTTTACAAGGATGGAATGTTACAAAAATATTTTCTGCTAGAGTACTCTAGATCAAGATCAATTCTTCAGGAACTGTATTTTATTCCTCTGCCATCTGATTTACAAAAATATTGAAGTGAAAAGGGGAAAACAAAATGGTACTACATTGGAAACAAAAGAACTCAACAAAAAAAGAACTTCAGATACCCTAGCCAAGAATCCCAGTCACTTCCCTTCCATCTCAGCCAAAGAAATCCTGAAGGCCTTTTCCTGCAAAAACTCTATCAGAAAGCTCAGCCAGAACGGCGTTGACAGTGAGCAAAACAACACTGGAGCCAGCAATAACACCTAACACAACACCAGTAGTGCCCAACACCTGCTCAAAAGCAGGCCACTCAATCTCTCTTACTTCCTCCAGCACCCCCGTCAACAGACCATCCTCCTTCTCAGCTCTCTCCTTCATAGCCTTCTGAATTTCAGCGCCCAATTGGGATACATCATCGGTTCCACCTCCATCTTCTGCTCCTCCTTTCTCCTTATCTTCCGCTTCATTTGTTGGGATTTTCGTTTCAGCTTCAGAAGTACTGCTGCTCTTGTCGGTACTCTCTTGAGTGGCATTTGGGATTATCCGGCGGTGTTTTCCGGCGACGGCGATCAATGGGGCAAATTTGAAACTGTGTTTTGGCTGGATTTGGATGATGATGTTTGTGTGAGATTGTTTTGGTGAATTTAGGAACCATGGAGAGGAAGCTGGGGAGACCTGTGAAGGGTAAAGAGCCATTTCTTGGGAATTATTATTGGATAATGGTGAACATACAAGAAAAAGTTTTAAAGTCTCTAAAATATGGGGACTTTTTTGACAATTAACAGAATTGAGATCTTATTGGACCTTTTTGCCACTTGATATCTAATGGGCAATGGCCCAAGTCTTTATCGGACTGGTTAACCCAATAGGCCCATAACAAAACAATAGAAAAATTTAAAATTGAAAAATTTAGATTATGATTGGATTATTTTCACTTCTATTCTCTATTCATCAACACGTAAAATATACTTATTGATTAGAGTTTGTTTATTGTTTTTATTTATGAACTCACTTTTTTTTTATATTATTTATAAATCATTAGTGATAGTTTATTAGGTATTTTATTGATTTTTATTATCCCTCTTTTTCTTTTCTTCACTATTGTTATTTTGATTAAAATCATAAATCAAGATATTTTAGAGTTATTTATGACAAAGTGAGTGCATAGGATTGAGGAAGCAGTAATTAATAAACAACTAAAACTAAAAGGATGATTCTAATTCATGGAAAGTCTGATTTTTTGTATTCCATTTTTAGGAATGATCTGTGTTTTTTTCATGATTTTGAAGAAGCTATTTACCTTAACCATCTTCCAAGGGCCCACTTAAAGCAGGAGCAAATTGAGGCAAAAGGTCAAAGGAATGAGGAAGTGACCTTTTGAATCTTTGATATGGAACATGAAAAAGGAAAACCAAATAACTAGAAAGACTTCAAAACCATTCCATTCCCTTATCCTAGATTAAACACATAGTATAAAACTCATGTTGATGATGAGGAATTGATATATATATTTATATAATAATAATAATACTATAAAGGGTTACGTAATATAAAGTACTCTGGTAAATTGATAATTAAAAATAAAATTTTTTTTATAAAAATTATTCTTATAAATATTTTTTTTATAAATTAAACCCTAAAAAAATATATTAAATCATTAGAAATTTAAATAGAACTCATGTGTTATAGTCTATTTCATTTTCGCCTCTATATATATATATATATATATATATATTTATATCATATTAGTGGGTGATCTTCCAATCTGCAAAAAAAGTCTTGATATGGAGAATCTATTTCTACTGTTAACTCCAAATATGGTCACTGTTCTCTTTCTGGTTCTTTGATGAGTTGATTGAAATGACATATCTAGAACCAGACAATTTCCAGCTATGTAATAGTATTATTATTAATCCATCTTTTCTTTGCATTGAATATGATTGGCATTGTATACTATTTATACATATATATATATATATATATAGTGACTATATGGCCATAGCTTAGCTAGTTACAATTATTATTGGCAAGCTGCTTCAATCATTAATCTTCTCCTTCTGCTTGACATTAATCTGACTTCTAAGATAACCTTAACCTCAGTCCTTAACCACTTCTTGAAATAGAAGCTCTATGTAGATGTTGGATTAGCTATTTGTTGGTAAGAGTTAAATCTATTTGACTAAATTACTTTGATCTCTTTGAATAAATGGATTGCACGTGAAAAAACAAGTTGAAGTCAGGCTTTTCTATTGTCCCATTCTTAAAGATCTGGTAGAGAATGTGAATTGTGAGATATTTACTCCTATACTGATTTAACTGAGTTTACTTCATATTCACTTTTTAATCATTGAGATATACAGAGTTGGGAGACAATAGATTGCATGTAAAAGCATATATATAATGAAACTTTTTATTAGGAGTAATGTTCTTTTGTATGAAAAAAGTACAACTAATGGAACCTAAAACAACACTTATTTTGAAATTCAACTCCAAAACATTTGCTTGGTTTCTTCTCCCCAAAACTTCCTTTTGAGTAGAAGGCCCCTTGTACCAAATAAAAAGAGAAGCTTATGCTTGGACAATTTTAATTTCACAAAAATTCACTTATTTAGTACTAATTTTAATGACACAAAATCTTGAATCAATAGCAATAGCAATATGGTTCTTCCTTCCGCTAGAAAAGGAAAAACAGGTGAGCAATCACCCTCAAAAAATCTACAAGTTAGAACTATTTTTTCATTGTTATGTGAAGAACTGCTTGCGTGTGGCAAATGATTCAAGATTAATCTTCCGGGTTTTGTCAGCTCCCACATATCCATATGGTTGTTGAGAATTGATAGGTTTCCATGCATATATATTATGGCCTCATCTCATCTTTTCATTTGTCAATGTCTTGAAAGATATACAAATCAAGAGTCATTTTCCTATAGATATTGTCCTCTTTTCGACGTTAAAGTCCATGACATGATATATGAATTAACCACCAATCAATAAATAATTAGACTGTTCTTCCATATTCTGATTAAGGAAAGGTGCCAAAAGACAAAAACAAACAGTAGTGTCCCTCTGATCAGCTGAATATTTTAAATACATACATACATACACACGTATGTACGTGTTAGTGACCCACCACTTTTTTTTAATTAATTAATTAATTATTTTTTACGAACAATATCTAATCTTTATAAATCCGGAACCAATCGAGTTTGAATGGCTTAGTATCTTCCATTATATATATTTATATGTAATTTCTTATTATATCAATAGAAATGTCATATATGTATTTTCAAAAGATCAAGTTTCTACTTTGGTTTAATATATAAAATATAATAAAAAAAATATTAATTAAAAGCAACGAATAAGATTTTTATTTATATTTTATTAATATAATAAAGAATGAGATACAAATGTATATAAGAAAATCTAGAGTTAATTTGAATCTGCATTAATCAAAGAGTTAGAAACATTTACCTCCATCCTTTTCCACTTGGTATATGTCTTATATCAATGAGAAGCTACTTATCACTAGATGGTATCTCTATAGAGAAATTCCATGCTGAGGTTGACATTGGACATAACTCAAGAATTGGTTTTGTAATATTATAAAAAAACTAAGGTGAAAAGTGCAAAATTCATGTATTCTCTTTCAATATTCCGGATAATGTATAACTTCAATTATCTATATATAGAAATTTAATAAACTATAACCTAAGGACCAAGAATATCTAATCAACAATACTAATGAACTTATAAATTGTCAAAAGAATTAAGTTATTAAGTTTATAAGTAGTTGCAAAGATATGGCTGAGTAGTTCGAAGTGTACTACTTATATAAGGAAGATCATGGGTTCACTTCAGTCTTACTGCAGATTTTAATCTTGATAAATTTGTAACTATTAATGGTATAATCGAGGTGTATGCATTGAGACTGACTCGGTCACCGCTTAAAACAAAAAAAATAAAGTTTATAAGTAGTTAGAAATATGACAATTAAGGGTAAAAGTAATCAATGATTCCCTTATTTTGTTTATCCTTTTGGGCATATTTACTTGTGGTGAAGTTCCTGTCCTCATCAAGAAACCACATTTGTCTTTAACTCTTAAGCATGCAATTACTTTAATTAATGGAACTAAATCACAGAGACAAGCACCCTTAGACTTTGTTGTATATATATAGTCAGCTGTTTATTTTACTATTAAAATGTGTTCTTGACCATCAAAAGTTCAGAACAAGGCCATGCTATTGATCAACTTTTGCCCTAACCCTAAAATTAAGCTCATTCTCCTAAAGAGGATAGTATAAACATATATATATATATATATATATAATACAATAATTAGTGATTAACCAGAAATAATGGAGATTTCGCAAAGTTGGTACTTACCTAAACCAACTGAGAATATAGTTTTGCTATAGCTTGCCTTTCATTATTTTCAGTGTGTAGTGGTTGATGTCTTTTCTTGGATACTCTTTGTTTAGAATGGCTCATGACATATAAAATTCCCAATAAAAAAGGTGTCCACAAAATGTTTATATATATATATACGAGAATGCTATAGAATGCACCGGTGCACACACTATAGAGTGCACCTAACGGAACCCTAACGGAAAACTTAACGGAAATTGAATGATTTGGTCATCAGTGTTTGAAAT
>JAWZTD010000029.1:2448996-2494309 GCA_035221335.1 Echites panduratus
TAGCATAATTAAGCTAAGTTACTTAAATTAATGGTATAAAAAGAGATATAAACTTAGCTTAAATATGCACAAATCATCTGCATCATCGCTGCATCTTGAGGCGCAATGGGCTTGTCAGCAAGCTCGCCGGATACCGGGAAAACATCTCCATATTTAACCGGCTCCTGCTTTTCTTGGTGCCTCTTTGGTTGTTCTTGACTCATCTTTGATTCTCAATCCACTTCAAATTTCCTGGTGATTCAAACTACTTTCTATCCCATATTCTTGCAGAAGTATTTATACATGCAAAATTGTTAAATTTACACCGATTTGAATTCGAGGGAAACATGGGAGTTGACACCTTGCTGTTTGGTGTACAAGTGGCGACTGTTCCTTGTTGAAGCAGAGCATAGGTGGAGGCTGAGGAGCAATTCTCCAGCAGCAGATTTCTGTTAAGCTCCATGTGGCACACATGCCGCACAAGACATAACTCTTTTGTCTAAAAATTATCCATTCAAAGAATGCGTTAATTAGAGAGAAAAAGTATATTTACATACTTAATTATTTGGTGCATGAATTGAAAAATGGGATCAAACATGGGATGTCAGCTAAGAAAAGGGTAAAGAGAAAGCACTGTATTAGTTCATTTATTGATCTAAAATGACTTATTTTTATTTTTGAATTTTGAAATATCTTTTTTTTTAATAGATTTTTAATCATAATAAAAATTATTATTAACCTCTTTAAATTAAGAATTTAGGTCCACTATCCAAGAGAATATATACCAGCAATTACAGAGATTATAAATTACATCTCATGATAACTTTTTGAGTCTTTTATTTCACATCATTACAGTATAATCTCTATCAAAGTAAGTCTTGACTAGCTGGTCAGGGTTGATCACTCTGCACTTCTACCAGAGACCTCCAAACCATTACCTGTAAAGAAAATATAAGGCAATACTATGACTTAGCAAATGAATGGGAATATAGAACAAGAACGATGAAGAGATGTATTAAGAGAAGTTTATAATGTTAATCTGTGTGATCACTGCCACTTTTTGCATGACGATTCATTTTTGTGGGTAAATTTGAAGTGATCAAAGTAACTTCAGTTCAGATAACAACTCACCATCTGGATCAAAGAAGAATACTTGTTTGGTCTTCCCATCTGGTTGAGTCCTTTCGTGTACGTTGATCCCTTTATCCTGCACAAGAAAGAACACTGTTATATCTCTTCACTAAAGAGAAATAGAAACTAAATAGGAAAGGAGGAGAAGAAAATTGAACAAAGTGTCATCATCTGAGCAAAGAAGTGATGAATTCCATATGCATAATTCTTGATTTCCAGTGTTGCACAATAAAGGATCTCTTTCATACACTAGATGTATATCAACAATCTTTGGAATCAAAATTCATTCAGGAATCCGTTTACATGGTTTAAATTCCTTACAAAAATGCCTGCACAAAGAATTTTCTTGGTTACTTTATGTATGTTCAATTCCATTGCCAATTGAACAAGTATGCGATCCCATGTTGCTTCCTTCAATCTCAGTCGAACTGACTGTTGCAGAAAAACAAACATATGCATCAACGTAATCAGCTGATAATAT
This sequence comes from Echites panduratus, assembly GCA_035221335.1. Taxonomy (NCBI): domain Eukaryota; kingdom Viridiplantae; phylum Streptophyta; class Magnoliopsida; order Gentianales; family Apocynaceae; genus Echites; species Echites panduratus. The sequence goes on from JAWZTD010000029.1 coordinate 2,450,588, forward strand.
CTTTCCAGTCACACCACAGTCCTATCGAAAATTAGCTTCCAATATCAGAAGGGTATTTAATATCTGTCACCGGCATTACTCTAGTACTCATATATATCCAAGGAAATAATGCATGGAATTAGACTACATGAAGCGAGGATTACATATCCAAGCCTCGATCCACATTCCAAACTCTATTTGGAAAGCCATATGCATTAATGATAATAATATAATTAAAAGTAACAACTTTGATTACATGAATTAGCATCAGTAAAATGATTCACTTTCACAATTGTCACATGCAAATTTTGGGCTGGACAGCCTTAAGTTTATAGAGGTTGTCCAAGTCATCAGATGAATCATCGAAAGGAATCCATGATATTAGTAGCTGTAAAATCAAAAAACCAAAAGAAGATAATAAAAATAATAGTAGTAGTAGCTACTGCAAATGGCAAAGGACAACTTTTAATTAAATGCAAAGCTGAAAAACACTATGCATGCTACAGTTTGAGATGGAACAACTGAATTACAAAAATCTTATACATTTGTACTTGAATTGAATCAAAAGTATTCAAGAAAACTTGTGACTACAATGGGAAGGGGACTTATTAGCTAGTTGTCAGCCATTGTACCATGTTTTGCGGGAATTCAAGAAGCAGTGATGCATAAATCCTGGAGTCCATGAATGATAGAATACTTTAGGAATTGAAAAGGCCTAACAATTAACAGTTAAAGCTGTTATTCATCATAAATCACTTCATGCAGCCAGAATGCCACTGTTTACCAGTGATGATTCAGACTGAAACTAGCAAAAAGTAAACAAAAGAAGAGAAGAATAAAGAAATATTATTTCAAGCAAGAAGCAAAATAAATACAGGAAATGCGAAAGATTTGAAAGAAAAAATGGAGGGCATCAAATGTATCAATTCGGTTAAAGATGGCTTACTTTGAAAGGAAGTTGGCCTCTGGAAATCAAACTTTTAAGGGGTATCCAAAAATTCTAAATATTATGCCTGGCCTGGAGAACTAAACTCTTCAAGAATTAAGGTGTGATTGGACACATCATCCATCTAGATGGTGTTATCAAATTTCGTAAAATGTACCTTTAAATTGGATTTTATTTTTTTCTAAAAAACGAAATTCTTTTTGGAAATCAAATTAGATGGGAATCAATTTTTTTTGTTTTTGAACCAAAAATGAACACCAATTGACATATATATTTTACCAATTGACATATATATTTTACGTAATGGATGTAGAATGGAAGAAAAAATGTTGAAACCAATCACACCCTTAGAATCCCTTTCTAAAGATTGAACCTATAAAAACTGATAATCAAGAAAGTTCCCAACTCTGAATTAAACGTTCAAGGTACCAACTTTTGCACAAAAGATTCAGTCCATAATAAGCAGAGTTCTTACACATTTCACTCCGTTGTAACTACAATCAACAAAAAACCGCATAATTGCAAAGTGCATTAGATCATTACAACAGTAAAATTCAATAGACAAAAATATACATATACCTTGAGGGTCTTAACAAAGGAGTCGAAATTGAATACAGAAAAGCAGATATGGTGACCTCTGGGTAGGTTCTTGGGTTCTGCCACAGCAGAAGTGGCACTCCATGGCCCTTCTGGGAGCTTAGTAGAGGGATCCCTTTCAATAAGATGCATGTAAAAGGATGGGGCTAATTTCAACCATATTACATCAAATTCAAATTTCGGACTTTCGACTTGCTCAAACCCAAATATCTGACAAGTTAAAGAAACAAAAGAAGAACCCAAATCACCATTTTCATCAAAAAAAAAATAATAATAAAAAAGAGAAAATTATAATTTATTATTGAGACCTCTATGTAGAATTGTGCCAAGCGCTTAATGTCTAAGGATTCTCGTGAAACGTGATTGAGGGATACTCCTGTAGCTGCTGCCATTTTCTTGGGGAGGTGAAGCTTTTCTTCTTCTGTATTGTTCTAAGTTAAATTGACAAGGATCGTGTGAGAATGAATTTTCGGGATTCTTTTGGGCTTTTCTTTCAGCTTACAAGATGGGCTGAGTTAAGGTTATTGGGCCATCATTTCTGGATCGGTCACAAAAAAATAGAAATTGAATGTTTGCAAAGTTTAGCGGAAGATGCATGCCTTTCACCCTCAAAATGAGTAGTTATAGTATATATGGTCTCTGGATTCTTATTTTATTTTAATTTTTTACGTTAAGGTTTTTTGAAACAATTTTGAATTGATTATGCTCCTTTTAATATTTTGAACGTAAATTCATTCAACTCCGACCATGTTAGGTTTTGAATTTTTTTTTAAAAATTAGGGATAGGGCATTTAGGCCTATGCTGTTGTTAGGCTGTGAGCCGTCCCTACGGAGTCTGTTCTCTTGTTCGCCCATGGCTTCTCGTAGTCTTGCTAGGGATTCGCTCAATGAAGCTACAATGGGAAAGGCAGTAAATGCTCTTCTCAATTAGAGAAAGCTACACCCAATAACCCCTCAAAACCAGAACCCCTCTCTTCTCCATGATGAAGATGAAGAAAAACAAGATGGCTTTGATGGGGAATATGGATATGACTTTACCAATGATGATGAGTTTCCTTACGTTTTGTTAACTCTTAAGCTGATCCCGCAGAAAGATCTCTCCAAGGTGTCTCACAAAATCCGTTTTCAGCATCCTCTTCATTCTTCTGCAAACAACAACCAGAATCTTTGCCTCATTATTGATGACAAATCCATTAAATCCCAGTACAAAATCACCTCCAAAGCTACTCAGAAGAGGATCAAAGCTCAAGGCATTCCTATTACCAAAATCCTCAAGCTCTCCACGCTCAAGTCAGAGTATAATTCTTTTGAAGCAAGGTGAAAGCTTTATAACTCTTTTGATATATTTTTCCTCTGGCAAAAGGATATTTCCTTTGTTGCCAAAGTTTTTGTTGAAGTAATTTTATAAGAAGAAAAGGAGAGTTCCTGTTGTTGGTTTTCCAAATTACACATCGGAAGAATAAGGAAGGGTGAGGGGTTTGGGTATCTATAAAAGGACTCAAACCTTTTGTATTTCAACACAAGTGAGTTGCTTTAGCATTCTAAACGTTGAGAAGCGTAAGTGGTTTGTAATTTTTCAATTTAAAAATTATTAGTGTTTTTTTTCCTCATTTGTTGAGGGGTCGTGAATGTAGTTTTAGTTGAGAGATAGAACCACGTTAGATATTATGTGTTCTTTCTTTTTCTTTTCTTCTTTTTACTTTCTCTATTATTATTATTCTTGTGGGTTTATGTAGTGGGTCTCGCGCCCAGCAAGTGGTATCAAAGTATAGGTCTCAATAAGTGGTTAGGCCCACAACAAGTGGTATTAAAACACAAGGTTTTGCTTGAGAAGAGCTTAAGTTAAAGGAGAAGCAAAAAAAAAAAAAGTTTTGTGGGTTTATTGTAGCAGCAAGTGCTGCAACTGCAGCAGCAGCCAAGTACTGTAATAGCAGTTGATCCAGAAGTAAATTTTCACCAGTTGTAAGCTTTCTTTTTTTTTTATTATTATCAGTTAAAATGGACTTTGATATGAAGAATATTTGTGTTCTATTATTCGATGGAAAAAATAATTTTGTAATGTCTCAATATATAATTTTTGATTACTTAGTATAATTGTGTTTGGATATTGCACTATGTGATTAAAAGCATTTTGATATTAAATATTCAGAATGAGAAAAAATTCAAAAGAAAGTCATTAGTAAGATTAGAATGTCTTTGGATCCTCAGATAAAGGTGACAATGATAAAGGAGACGTCACCTAAAAAGATGTGGGAGAAAGATCATGTCTCAAAGACATTGACTAACTACTTGAATATGAAGATGGAGGAGGAAGGTAATGTCGTTGACCACATTATTAGATTTAATGAATTAGTGTCTTGATTTGAGAATCTAGGGGAGGAGATCAAAAAGGAAGAGAAGACATTATTCTTATTGGCTTCATTATCCAAGTCTTTCAAACCATTGGTGCAGTCAGTGCTTGTAGGAAAAGCACATAGAAAATGAGTGAAGTAAAAAACTTTTTGAAGGAGAATCATCATATGACTGGGGCTGAAGGTCTGGGACCTAGCTATAGAGAACTTTGATAGAGGGATGTCAAAGAAAAATGATCATCGAAGGGGAAGATCAAAATCTCTACAAAGAGACTTTAGCAATGTCAAGTGCCACTATTGTGGATAGTTGGGTCATCTTCAATATCGCTGTTCAGAGTTCAAAGAAGATCTGAAAAGACTAAAAGAGTTAAAGGGTAAGTCAAAAGCTTCTGTCAATTCAGATGATGATCTTTACTTGAATGCTACTACTGTTGAGAAAAATTTGGGTTGGATTATAGATTTTGCTGCTGATGCTCATATCTGCACTAAGGAAGAATTATTTGAGACTTTGCACACTGAACTAGACTTTGGATTCATCAACATAGAAACTGTTTGAAGTAAAAGGTTGAAGGTATCGGAAGACTTCGCCAGAAACTCCACAATGATGAAGTCAAAGAAATTATCAATGTAAAATATATACCAACGGGTAAAGTCAATATTCTTTCGTTAGGTGAGTTGGCTTCACAAGGGTACAAGTATGTCGGTATTGGAAAATAGTGCAACGTTTACAAGGGTAGAAGCTTGGTTATGCAAGGGAGGAAAAAGGGAAAACATATGTACTACTTGAATGGATGTGCCTTGCCAATAAGAATTGAAAGACATAACAAGGTAGATAACATCTCAAAGAAGAAAGTCAGATTTCTTGATAAAGTAGAGATATGTGAAACTTTGGAGAAGGAAAGAATTGTTGTGGGTTTTCCAAATCCCATATTAGAAGAATAAGAAATGCTGAGGGAAGGCATCTATAAAAGGACCCAAACCCTTTGTACTCCCTCCTTTGTTGACTGGTCATGGATGTAAGTTTAGTTGAGAGATTAAATCAAGTTAAATATTATGTGTTCTTTCTTTATCTTTTCTTCTTTTTACTTTCTTTATTATTATTATTATTATTATTATTATTATTATTATTATTATTATTATTATTATTATTATTATTTCTGTAGGTTTGAATAGTGGGTCTTGTGTCCAACAAGTTGTATCATAATGTGGGCCTCAATAAGTGGTTGGGCCCCCAACCATTCCAGTGCCTATGGACTTGTGGTAGAGCACTAATTGGAAGTAACAGATAGAGAAGGCTTATAGTTCTTCTTTATTTTGTTTTGGAAGTAGGGCTTGCATTGTTTTGAAGGTTGGGAGGTGTGGCTTGAATAGTTTGATGGGAATTGAAGAAATTATTGGTTCTTGTAGCAATTGAAATAATTGTAGACATTGTTCCGAAGAAGTGGAATGGAATTAGAGCTTTGCATTTGAAGCTTCATGATTCCTTGGCATTGGCCATTTTTGAATCAGTGCTTGATTCAAAATTGATGATTGAGGATTATGAAATTAAGGAGGGAGGCTTGCAAACTGGAAAAATAAAAAAATTGGAAGATAAGAAGATCGAGAAAGCTAACAGTGTGGAAAAATATGATGGTTTGGGTCAGAGAAGCGATAATGAGATATTTGGAAATGCTAAATCTATGGAGAAGCTAAAGAAGATGAAAACGTCTTTATTGCCCATTGTTTTTTTTTTTTTTTTTTAAATCCAAAATCCAAGTGTTATCGGAGCTGATCGGATTTACCTCGGAAATGTGAAAAAGGATTATAAACACAATTTAAAATTGTTTTGGGAACCATAAAGTAAAAAAAAAAAATTTGGGACCATGTATACCAAACCCACTTATTTTGGTGACAAAATGTACAAATCTTCTAAAGTTTAAATAACAATTCATAACTTTTATAAAATTTTAATTTAAATTAGTAAACTATCTTTATAATTAATAGACGCTTAAGTCACTTTCACTTGTTTTACAACCTAAGTCGTTTTATAAATATCAATACATATTTATTATATTTTTTTTCACTCTTACCCTCCATTTAATTCTCTCTTCTATTTATTGTAAAGAAATACAGCTATAACTATAAATAAGAGAGATATAGGATATTTGAGACATAATATATGTATATTTTCTGTTTGTTAATTCAGATAAAATGACAAATAACTTGTAAGACAAAGATAGTAATATTTATTTCTATCACAAAAAATATAATTTCCATCAAATCACCCTTTCAAGTCAATAGGATAATGATAATGATACACTATCCTCTAATTATTGTATTATTAATGAATAACATCACTTCAATTAATCTCAAATGTGATAATGATTTAATACTTAATTCATAACTCAATGCATGCATATTCAACAAATCATATCATATGAAATTTAAATTGTTTTTCCTTATTTTTTTTAAGGCCAAGAAAATATCATAAAAGTCTATTAAACTTAACAAATAAGTGATTATTTCTATTTTTCTTAATTGATAAATTAATATAGAATTTTTTTTTTTGATAAAAATGTTAGTTCCCAATGACTATAACGTCCAAGCTTTCCCGGGACTTTCTCTTGATACATCTTTCCGATCCGTTTTTCCCGCCCTTCTGCACCTTAACTTTACCTCTGTTTTTTCTTCGTTCTCTGAATCTTATCTTCTCTTCTCTCTCTCTCTCTCTATCTCTCTGCTTCTCTTCCTCTGCATTGATCGCTCCTTGTTTCTGAGGAGGGATCAGTGAGAGGACCGAGCTTGAACTTTTCTTGATTTGTAAGATTAGATCGATGGATTCCTCATATTGTAGGAATATCAAAGATGGGTTTGTTGAAATAGCTCCAGCCCATGTTTCAAGAACTGATCAATCTATATTTTCTTCTCGTTTTGAAAGAATCTCAGTGTTCTTGTCAAGATGGTCTGCGTTAAAAATGGCTGTTCAAAATGAATGGGGTGGCCCTGATTCTTCCAAGAAATATGAGCAGCTTGTCTATGATATTCACTCCTGGTTTTCTCAGCCAAAAGGTATTGAGAAATCCCATGAAACAAAGAGAAGGAGAATTCCGATCTTTGCCTAAAATATTTGACTGAAATGTTACTTCTTGATTTCAGGGTATCTAAATGTAGAAGATTTGGAAAATTTGTTGCATGAAAGATTGTTACTTTCGTTCAACACTGAGATTGAGGATGGTAGTATAGAAGAGGTACAATTCTGGTTGCACAAAGCATAGTTTATATTGTAAACTTTGTGCAAGTATGAATAGAGTTGCTAGAAATATCCGCCATCCAAGGCATTTGAATTCACCTTTTCTCGACCTTGGTTATAACTTATAAATCAATAGTTTAATAATTATTTTACTTATTTTTTTCAATATTATCTAAATTTTCTATCTCTCTTCATAAAATATTTTTCTTTTTCATAGAGACATTTTGGAAAAATAAATATAACTGTCAAATTGTGTTCTTATGGTTTTGATGTAATGTTAATTTATTTGATGAGGATTTCATGTTACCTACTAGCTACTAGCAGATTTATTCTTGATAGAGCTAGTTTGATGATTAGTAACATTTCCATGCAAGTTGTGTTCTATTTTGTTTAATACAATTTCAATCCATTTTTTATGGAGAAATTTATTTTAATATTTCCAAAATAAATATAAGTAACTAATAATTAAGAACAAAGAAAATATTATAAAATGCACGTGTAGTCAAACATAATCAATTTCACCTAAATACTTCATAATTTTTTTACTAATTCTTGATCAAAAACCAGGTTGCAGAAGAGTTGATGGTGATGATGAACCGTCCATGAACAGCCATTTATGCTACGTCTACACATTTATCAGAAGTCTTGTATGCTCAGACAAATTAGACCAAAGTTTTTCTACTTTTTTTTTCAGCTTAACCTGTACATGGTACTGTACTTTCTCATTCTAATTGAGTGACACAACAGCTGTCGAACTTTAGAAGGCCCTGTTTTCTTGAATAGGAGGAGGAGCTAAAGTTTGTGGTCATTCATATATGTTAACGTTTGTGACCAGACCAAAGAGCGGAACACACAAATATTGTTGTGATTATTGTAAGATATTGGTATGGTTTCCATGATCCATATTTATTGAAGAGAATTTTGGGTTGAAGAAAGGTACTACCATTAATTAGAAAAAAGAACGGAATAACAGATAAAAATGGTTCTCACTTCTTTTTGTTTTCAATTTTCATGACTGTTTTCAAAAAAGTACTTTCTATAAAAGAGAAGATAAGAAGTTAATAATATAAAATTATGTAATGTAATAAGGATTAGTATTCTTGATCACAATCTTTTGTTATTTAGAGAATATTGAAGAAACAAAGGAAGTCCAGCACCATATTTATTGTCAGTCCTGAAGTTGTCAAGAAATCTTTGCACCAGAATTCCATTTCCGGAGAAAAAGCTTAATCAAAATCTGAGCTTCATTGAAAGCTACTAAAACCCATTCACAGAGTAAATGTAAGACTTCTCACTCTCTCTCTCCATTCCGCTTTCTTTCTCCTTGCTTCTTTCTTTGAGTTACACAGAGAAAACCCAAGATAAGGATGCCTTGTCATCTTTCTCCCTTGTAGATTGCGGCTGAAAGAAGAAGAAGAACAGAAGAGTGCATGCCATGGTATTAAGAGAAGGCTGAGTAAGAAAGCAAATTATCTGTGAGTGAATCATCAAGATTTCTCATATCTGAGAAAACTTAGTTGTTTTCATACCCTTGTGTTCTTATTGCTTTTATATATCTTCTATGAGTAATGTTTACTCGACACCCTTCTCGGAGGGTTTTAACTAGATTTTTGTCTGCATTTTATGTTCTTTGTCTTGGAAATCCATCTTCATTGGGTTTCCGTTCATCACATTTTGTTTTCCAGCATGGGGTTGGGGGAGGCAAGGTTGCTAAAGATTAGATTTTTTTTGTTGTCTTTTAAACAAAGGTGATCAGATCCAAAAGGTTGTTCCATTTTCACATACACTTGTTTGTTTCTTTTCATACTAGGGAAACAATTTTTCTAATTCATAAGGGTGCAGTCTGGTGGCACACAGGAGAGGAATGGTTATTTTGTGTTAAAAGGACTTACTTACAAAGTGGGGTTTTCTTGAAATTTGAGATGTTGAAGTTTTTCAAGTATTTCAGTTAATAGGGATGGATTTTTGTCCTCTATACATAGTTCTGCTTTATGGAATAATAAATTGTGTGTTACATGGCTTATCAGATTCTAAAGGATTTCACTTTCATTTTGGGAATTCTTAAGTTATTTATGCACATACATACCAAGATCTTACTTTCAGTCTCAGCACGGTATGGTGTAATCTTCTGCATGTTACCCTTTTCTTTTCCTTGTGTGAGGCAGGTGCATGAATCCTCTTTCTCTTTATTTTGGGTTTTTTTATTCTTGTCAAGCTTAACAAAACTTTGAATTTCCCATTTTCTTAAGCTCCTTATGTCATATGGTGACCATCAATATGACCAACAGGTAACACTATATATGGAGACGGGTAGTTCTGAGACTAGTAAAGTACAAACATCTGCCCAAAGGAAATTTAATCTCCCTCTTATGCCAGTTAAACCTTTTGAGTGGGGTAAAGGTTTGCCATATGTTCCTGTAGACTGGCCAAGCCCGGGCGACGTTTGGGTTTGGAAAGTAATAAGAAGAACTAATAAAAGGGGTTTGTACATGGACAGGTACTTGCTAGCTCCACAGTCTCTCCAAGAGAGGCCAAGTAGGAAAATATGGCTCTTAAGCAAGACATCTGTTGAGCGCTTCATTCGCTCAAATTTACCTAATGCTGACATCAATGCATTTTTTGCATCATTCACTTGGGATATTCCAGCAAAGAGAAAATCCGAAAGAACAGGTCAGTTTGGATTCAATTTCATATCTTGCATGTTTTAATGTTTTGTGGAAGCTGTTTTTATGTGACTTTATCATTCCTAATATTACTATTCTTTTGCTACAAAAAGTCGGCTTCTAAAATGAATCGTTAGATTTTCGTCCAAGTCAATCAAACACTTATCTGATTCTTAGTTGGGGCTTAGCAGTGATGATTGTTATTTGATTACCTTTTTGAATTTGTCCAGTGGTGATCATTATTCTTTTGCAATTTCAAAGTAGTATCGTTCTTCATTTTTCTGGAGGAATGTTGGTTTTGGACTGTTGCTTTATATGCTTTCTTGCAGGGGAAAATGTGTCTTCTTCTAAGTCATCCCGTTCCCTGGAAGAGAAACATAGACTAGAAAGAGCTGATGGAATCTATAGACAAACAAGAAAATCAAAACATGGGCTCAAAAGGGAGGAATCTTCTGATAAGTGTTTTATGGATCTCATTATAGAGGTGTCTTCAGATGAGGAAGCATTGCCAAGTGACACATCCATTGATGTTTTGGAAGATAGTAGTTTAGGGGATGGTAGGGGTTCTAATAGTCTTGCTGCTGCCTCTGGAAATGTTGGGGCTTTTACCTCTCCAATTTGCAGCAAATTTGACAAGCAGGAATCCCTTATAGAATCCGAAGCGTCATTAACTTCAGAAGACTTTGATAATTATATTGATGCCCTTGATGAAATGCTGCCTCTGCCTCTTCCAATAGGTCAAACCTCTTGCAAAGGAGAAGAAATGATTGCAACAAGAGAGAAACTTTCTTCCCTTCTTGCTGTGGATTTTCATAGTTTGATCTATTCCAAAAAAACTCATCTTACTTGCTACTGACTATTCATTGAAGCTTCAAAATGAGCCAAATCTCACTCCTCAAGAACTTTCCATGATCAAGCTGGTACATGGACTTCCCCTAATGAGGAAGAGTTACCTAGAAAAAAAGGAAATATTAATTCAAGCAGACAATTTTTTCGAAAATCTTGATTCCAAAATTGCCTCTGCTGCTTCTCTGAAGATGGAATATATCAAGTCAAAGGAGGAAATAAAAGTTCTCCAAGCTGAAGAAGCATCTGTGTTATCAGCCATGATTGAAACTGAGAAGCAAATTGCTGGCTTACAATCTTATCACTCATCATTGTCTCAAGCTGAAAAGATGACGAAAAAGAAGATCACTCAGTTTATCTCATCTCAGAAGAGGGCAATGGAATGACTTCCTAAGATGGTTCATGAGATTCAGGCAGCAAAGTCCGTGGAGGCAATATGGGAGCTCAAAAGGAAGAAATCTGCAGAGAAAGAGCAGGAGATTGTTGCGAAATTTTTCCCAGTCGCATTGTTTTCCTTTTGATCTATCCGTGAATCTATATAATCTGTTTATTTTCTGGTTTCGATTATATCCTGTAGGTAGACCATCTTAGACTGCCAATTGTTGTGTTTTTTGCTTTCTACCAATGTTTTTAAAACCGGACCGGACATCACACCGGATGGACAGAGGGGTTAAGGTCGGACCGGGTTAGACTGGGTTTGTTCATTTTTTATTTTTTACTAATTTTTGTAATTATAAATTAAATAATATAGTATTAAAAATTTAAATAAAAGTAAATTCTTATTTTTCAAACAAAATTTATATTTATTTTTTAAGGAAAAACAAATATTATATTGTTTATGACTAACTTTATTATAAAAACAATAATTTTAATGTATGAAAATATGATTATAAATGAATAAAAAGTTAAGTATAAAAGATTTGTTATAAATTTTGATTCTAAAATAAGATTTTATTATTTCAAATCAAAATAAAACACAAAATATCTTATAGCATAATGGAAGAATGCTTTCCTTCAATCTCGACTCTTTACACTTGCACATTTTAAAATTTTATGATCCAATCGAGTTGGACTGGACCAGTCCGATCCGGTTTTGACCGGTTTAATTAGTCAAACTTCGATTTTTTAATTAGAACGGTTTTTAGATGTAATCGAACCGAATGTCTATCAGATTTCCGGTATGACCGGCCGGTCTGGTTTGATTTTTAAAACAATGCTTTCTACAACAATCTTATCTAGGTCTCTTTTTGCCTTTTCCAACCGTTGCATCTCTTGGCATGCAGGTAGCTAATTTCCAACCCAGGGCCCAAATGGGTACACACCTCTCATAAAATTGTAAGAGGTTACAGGACGAATCCGACAAGACATATATTATATAAAAAAAAGGAAAAAGTAGCTAATTAAATTGTTGCGTCTACTTTAGGATTGCAAGTGTAAGGCCATTATTATCGAAATATTTGTGCTCATCTAATGCATTGGCAGTGAACTCGATCTTGGTGCCTAAGCGGGTAAGCAAATTATAAAGTTGTAAAGGGTTGCGAGGTTAAATATGGATATAGATATATGTAACACATTTATAATCAGATTATTGGCAGTGCTTTCTTGATTCTATTTTTGATCATTTATCATGGGACATTTGCAGCTGAGCCAGGGAAATGCAAGGGAATGTTTCGAATGAGATGTCATATTTACAAACTTGATTGGTAAATGAAGAGTTCATTAGTTCATTAATGCAAGTCTGTAGATCCCTTACTATTTTCTTTATTCATGTCAATTCACCCCCTTTTTTGTCTACAAACCATGAAAAATTTTTTCCTTTGAGGATTTCATCAAAGTTCAAGGCTGTTCGACATTGTCCACTTCTCTCCCTCTTTACTCGAAGTAGATCTGGTCTCCTTTCAGAGTTTCGATTTGTTCTTAAATGATTTTCAAAGCTTCAGCACCTAGAGTTTTAGAACAAGCGGCTTATAGATCAAGCGGCTTATGGATCAAGGTGGAACATAAGTGAGGTGGAACCAAGTTTCATTTAAGGGGTGGTTTTTTTATGCTTGTTTTATTTTCCTGTTGTATTTTACCATACCTGGGGTGTGGTATTCTTCCTATTAGGTTGGAATTTCATTCCATTTGTGTAATGTTTTCATATTTCTAATTAATGAAATATTTTAATTAGGAAAATAATAATAATGCGAGTTTTCACATACCTAAAAGAGAAGAAATCAATCAAGAAGTTTCAAGAATAGCAACAGAACCATAATCATGCAACATTCTCAGTGGTATCCATCAAGTAATAGGATGATCAAAAACAGACATTTTTATGGACACGAAGAATTTATTACCCTTTCCACAAGTAAAATCAACATTGCATCTATGATCATAAGCATCAAAGTACATGTTATGTGAGCTTACTGAGAAAATTCCATTCCTATAACTAACAGCAGTCACTTGGCATGCACAAGTGACCATTTCAAGATGTAAGAGAGACAAAATTGTGATACATGCTTCCTATGTATACACATACAGTAACAACAAAGAATGTTCAATTTTTTTCCGTTTCCAAACTGAATCGTTCCTTGAGAATACGCTTAGGAGTTCTTCCAAATCCATTAGCTACGGCTTTCATTTCCTCGAGCTTTTGTAACTCCTGCTTTATTTCATCGATCCTGGTCCTAACACAATCACGCAAGGCATCTGCATTTGTCGAGGATGTATTTATTGAATACTCAAGCCTGTCATAGTCGAGCTGCTTATACAACTCTTGAATCAAGTTCTTTTGAGCAGTAAGGACTTTCTCTGCAATTTTATATTCAGACTCCTGAGACTGTTTCAGCTCCAGTAGAATCTGATCAATGTCATCCTCAAGTAATAGAGATTCAACTCGGTAATCAAAATCTGGATCAAATGTTGGTGAGCTGGCTCTGCGTTTTGGAGGCTCCTTGTCACCTGTCAGTACCACATCACCATTCTCACCATGAGATGGCCCTGCTATTATTGAAATAAACAAGTAAATACCATGGCCCAGTTATTATCATTGTGCTGGTATCAATAACAATCATGGCTCAGTAGCTTTCATCATATGCATCGGTAGATGCTCAATGGGGACAATATGCAACAGATGAAGGGATACCAAGCATAAGATGTGAGTAGAAAGCAGATTAAGACATGCTAGTTTAATGGTATTGGTAGAAGTGTAAGTGGACCTGCATCTTCAAAAGAATACTGATCATGAAAAAGCTTGAGACCTACAACTGAAAAAAAAATAGTATGGAGGCCACATTCCAGTAGCTGATACAACCCTTCAAGAAAACCATATTAGGGTCATAGAGAGAGTACCTCTTGGGACAAGTTAGAATAAACATTCGCCACACAGTGAAGCATCTAGAGGAATACGATTATTGAATATTCTAGGCACAGTTATTTTGTTTCTTTCAAGGTTCATTTTTACAAATTACTAGGGGTTCATCTTTTCTACTGTGTGAAGACATGGTAGTAATATCAGTCCACAAAGGATCAGTTATGAGAAGGTAACTGTGTAATTACATGCATGTTTGTCTCTGTATAAAGAATTTACATATTTTAACCAACGGTACACAGCTCCAAGGAATAATATACAGTGATTTGTACCTGCTTTAAGCGTAAACCCATCTTCCTCTTTCCAAACATCTTCAAGGCATGCTCCACTTTTAAGCTGATTTTAGAAACAGAATGGTCATCATCTATAATATGAGGAAAAAAAATTGAACAATTACTCAATCAGCTATACCTTTTCCATTGCCTTTGAAATACAATGCAAAAGCTGTTTTGCACTTTCTCTTTGTGAGTCACGCAGAATACATATACCAACTTCAAGCATCTCTTCGATCTGATCCCGAGAACCAACAATTTCACACGACTTTAGAAGCTTCTGAACATGTGAAATTAGATCTGACCTCGAATCACAGCGCCTGCAATAATACTCAACATCCAACCCAATACTTCCTCCTACAGTACCAGCCAGGAAAGCTCGAAGACCACAGCTTATGTGGGCAACATGCCCACAAATGCAGCCTTCAACTAGTGCTTCACATTTAATGTAACTATAGCCACCATTAGCAGGACTGGTTGTCTTACCGCAAAGAATACAACAACAATCACGGCAAAAACCAGGTTCATCGCAGCAAATATCACATGGCATGAATCTTGGAAGAGAATCCCCTACTTCCAAACTGCTACATGTTCTATTACCTGCTTTACAAGCTGGAACTCCAATCTGGGAATTAGGAGAGGAAGGCTCCGGTGACTCCTCTGCTTGAAGAACTGCAACTTCACCATCTAAAGAATAGTGATTACTATTATTTAGGAGCAACGGACAATGAAGAAAAGAATGGCAGTGCAACAGTATACCAGTTGTTCATTTAGATTAAAATGCCCCATAGGAAGAAACCATTAAAAGAAAAAGAGACAGACAAAAAACAAACAAGGAGCATAGCAGGACTAACAGGTCCCAGCAACAACCAATGTGAAAGACTTTTAGAAAACTCTAACCTAAAGTTATCTTTCCGAATCTTTTGCTAAGAAGTTCATCATGTTTTTTTCCTAATCTGAAACCGGGAGCTGCAGTCTACATTTTCCGTAAGTGGCAAAAAATTGAACATTAAACCTTTCCTTCTATTGGGTTCATGCATATAGGAATGTGTATCCGAACCCTGTTTTTACATCCAAGATCACATGACATGTATGCATAACTCTGGAGGATATAAAATACCATGGGTGCAAATTGTATCTTTTCAAGGTTCCAGTTAAGAAGGTATACAAGCAATAGCACAGGACATGATCACCACCAAAAAATGACTAACCTAAGATTCAAGATAATGGCATTAACCTTACCCTGCTCATTATGGTTGACTCTCATATTTCTTGCCATTGCGGAGACTGATTTGACCAGAGTCAGTTTTAAAGTTTTAAATGCATGTTTTGAAAAGAGTTGTTTCCCAGAATATTGCTTGTTTCCCAGAATATTGCAGCCAGCCATCATTTAAAAAAATTCAAGTCACTGAAATTCAAATAATGGCATAATAAGATTATGAATTGAGAGAATAACATTTAGTCTTCCGATAAGTTAGAAAATCGGTGACCACTTGAAGTTGTTAAGTTTGAAAATCGGTGACCCCTCATAGAAAACACCAAAGATGGGGTCATTTGATTCCATCAAGTATATACACCAACTTTTCATCTCTTCTATGCCATTGGATATTATATAATGGCTGCAAACAATAGAAAATCTATTTAAAATGCCCCTCAGGTAGAATATCCTAGAAGAAACATAATCCAGTCATGACATTAATTATGGGGATGAAAAAACATCATAGATCATTCAGAATTTAACTTCACATTAAGAGATTGCATAATGGGTCAGGATCATGTTTTTATGACTTCATGGCAAATATTCTGCTTTTACTATATCAATCAAATAAGAATGACTAAAACAGTTAGAACAATAGATATTTCTTAACCAACCTTTCACTGTAGATGACCTATTTCCAGGTATCTTCCAACTAAATGAGGCAAAAAATGCATTGACATCAGCATCTGGGAAAGTCGTCCGGACAAACTGCTCAACTGATTGCTTGCTTGCTAAGCCACATTTTGAACCTCTACGATACTGAATATCTTTTGGAGGATAGAGGTACCTATCCAAGAAGTGGCCAGAATTTGCTGTTCTTCTCCCTGTTTTCCACTTCCACTTATCACCTGGATTAGGAAAATCTTCTGGTGCATATGGCAAACCTTCACCCCGGACATTAGGCCCAACTGGATATAGGTTTAACCCATTTTCCTGATTTCCATGTACATTTCCATTTCTTGCATCTGGATCGCCAGTCTCCATATACTTTTCACAAGAAACAGACTTGTTTGAAATTATTACCTATGAATGAAACAAGAAGAAAGCAGCATTATTCCATAATAATTCTGAAAACAATCATAGATTGTTTTCTTTAACTCAAGAGTCATTGAAAAGAGACATACATCATTGAACCAGAAACAAAAAGGAAATCTCATTTTAAAAGAAGATGAGGAAACATTTCCACATAGAAGAATCCAAGAAAACATCTTGAAGTCCACAAGAAGATAGATCCAAAGAGATTCTGGAAACCTTCTTGTAATTCAACAAAAAGAGATGATTGGCCATACATCTATACTTGTTTCATTACTCCCAAGTGTTTTATGCCTTTGTAGTATTAACAACTAATAATTCTAGATCAACATTAGAGAGGCTACAATTCTCTTGACTGTTGCAACGTATATAAGTGGAGTCTACATCTTCTATATGTCTTTCCTTTTCCCAAAAGTACTTTTAAATGTTGATAGTTGACTGACCAAACAAGTAATATGCATATTGAAGAAAACTCTAGGCTATTGATGATTTGAAAAGCCATCTTACATGGTCCCAATAACTTTGGAATCCGCATTAAATAGTAAGAGAAAAATTAGGAACAAGACTCTCCAGACTGGCAGTAGCATTGCAACTCTTGCCCAAGAAAAGCATCTGTACTCAAAACAGTCAGAATAAATTCCAATCCAAACAACTATTGTAATCCAATGGTAATTCTATAGTTTGATTTTTCCTTATGTTTCTTTTCCAAGAAATTTTCACAACTTGCATTTCTTATGAATCCCGTTATTCTCCAGGTGGGTTTTACAGTAATTCAATAAACCCATATAAGCAGGTAAACAACAACTATCCAAAAAAAAAAAAGAAAAAGAAAAAAGAACCCATTTAACAAAAAATATTTAAGACTGATAAAGGAGTCAGAATTACTCATAACAGATAAGAAGAGAGGATTTTGACAAAACAGGTAAAGTAAACCCCCCAAAACACAACCGTTTCTGAGCACAAACGCAGGACTATACAGCATGTGGGCTGGGTGTACATACAAAACAGATTCACAGATAACCACAGAAATGAAGAATTTACCTGAAAAGAAAAATGTGAACGGAAGGAAACCTGCGATTCTTGCTGAAAAAACAAGAAAAAAGACAGAACTTTCCTGATGAAATCACAAAGAAATCAACTAATCAACCAATGCATGATTCTAAATGCAGTAATCGTGAAGAACAAGAATCAGAGAAATGTTGCAGGTAGAAGTTTACTCTCTGTCTTGAGGGCATCAGATGCGGAAAGCCCCTGAGAGCTAAAACCCCATTTCCCCGCTTCAGTTTTAACAGCAATTTTGTCTGAACTCAGTCTTGTTTGAAGTCACCACAGGTTTTTCTCTTCTCCCCTCGGTTTCTTATATAGTAGTCCAAATTACAAATCTAAAATAAAATACCATAGAAAATGGTTTATATGAAAATATATTTTTAATTCAAAAATATCGAATGTTACATAATTTATTAATTTTTTTGCATAAAGACTTTAATTTTTTTTATTAGCTGTGTTCGGATAAGTCTCATGCAGATAAATTTATCAAGTTTAAAATCTACAATAATATCTAATTGAACCTACTACTTGCATTATAAAAACTTGACTTCTAAACATTCGATCACACCTTTAGATGCGGGTAAATAATTAACTTGAATTCTAACTAAATAATATTTATGAATAAAAAGAATGTTAATTTTAAAACTAATAAATTAAAATATATTAAGGATATTTTTTTAAGTGCATAATATAATATCGATATGAATTTTTAATAAACAATTTTTTATTATTTTTTAATAAAAAAATGTCAATCATCTTATAATAACATTTTTCATAAAATTAAAAATTCATATTAAAAATAAGGGAAAATATATCTTATAATGAGAATTTTTTATTTGGGTGATAAAAGTAATTATACTAACAAAATAATATATATTAAAATCTTTTTCTATTTATAAAATTAAATATTCATCTAACTCAGTTTATATCAATCTTTTCTCTCAACTGTTTGTTACTTTCTCATATAAATTAAGTCTTTAGAGAAGGTAAAACTATACTCCTTCTTTTTATATATATATTTGAAATTGATTGTTTATTTTATTAAATAAATATATTTTAATTTAAAATTCATCATATTAAAAACTTCTTATTTGAAGACACACATCATCTTTCTACTTTCAAAGAATTAATTAAAGAAATTATTTGATAATTTGAATCAAATCAAAGCACTAATAAAATTAAAGGTAAATATTATTCTACTCTAAATGAAATAAATATTAATAACTAAAATTTTAATATGGGTCAGGTTCATGTGTGAAAAGATATATAACTTTTGATTCATATTAAATACCGTCATTCATACTCATCTTTGTTTCACGTGTGCTGACATTATAATTTAAGGAAATTTTTTATATGAATATAATTGGAGACGTAGAATTAATATTTTTTTTATGTGAATCTAGTCTTCACACACATCGTTCTTCCATTTAAAAAAATTAATTTAAACAATTATTTGATAATTTAAATCAAAGTCAAAGAACTAATAAAATTAAAAGTAAATACTATTCTATTCTAGATGGAAGAAATATTAATAACTAAAAATTTTAATATGGACTAGGTTCATGTGTGAAAAGATATAAATCTCTTGATTCATATAAAACCACGTCATTCATGCTCGTCTTAATTCCACATATGCTGATATTATAAGTTAAGGAAAATTTTGATATGAATCTAATCTATATATGTAGAGACATAGACCTTGTGGTTCAAATGAAGTCCACTCTGAAAAAAAAAAATCCCACAAAGTATGTGTGCATTTTCTTTATTTTTTATTTTATATCCTACCTAACATGATATCCACCACATGGTCTATAGTAGACTTTACATTTATTTGATATCTTATATGACTTCATATAAACCCAAATCCACATATTTCATTAACTTACCACAAATAAATAAATTTTATAGATGTTTATTTATATTTTACAGCTGTAATTTGTTAAAGTGTTATGAGTCTAAATAAATATTTTATCAAATCCAATGAATTAAAAAAAAATTAGTAAAATAAAATGAAGAGGTGACTGTTGTCAAGTGATTTTTCTAAATATAACCTATATTAAAAAAAAAACAAATTCAATGTATATAATATCCATGGAATACATTTCACATCTTACATATAATATCGATGAAATTGAATGTTTATTTTATTAAATAAAATAAATATATTTCAATTTGAAACCTCTTATTTGAAGAATTAACTGTTCATTTGGTCACACCCACACTCATCGTCCTTCCACTTTAAAAGAATTAATTTTTAAAACAATTTGATAATTTAAATCAAAGTCAAAGAACTAATAAAATTAAACACCGACACTATTTTATTTTAAATGGAAGAAATATTAATAATTATAAATTTTAATATGGGTAAGATTCATGTATTTAAAGATCTAAAACTGTTGATTCATAGTAAACAGCAACATCATACTTATCTTTATTAAATGTTGATATCATAATTTAAGAAAAATTTTGATATGAATCTAGTCTGTAAGTAAAGATATAAACATGGTGATTCAAATTGATTTTCTCTATTAAAAAAAATTCTCACAAAATATGTGTACGTTTTACATTTTTTAATTTTTTATTTCAAATATCATATATATTTGTTTACGTGACCTAATATGAATCATATGTTATATATTTTATTAACTTACCAAAAATAAATAAATTTTATAAATATTATATATTTATTAAAGATGTAATTTGTTGATGCTATGTCTCCAAATTAATATTTTATAAATTTCAAAGAGTTTTCTTTAAAAAATCAAGTAAAATAAATTAAATAATGACCGTTGTCTAGTGATTATTCTAAATATAACCCATAAAGAGAGAAAAAAAAATTCAATGTATTTAATAGGATTCATTGAACACATTGCATATCATACATTGAATGTAATAATTTATGGAGTAATATCTATTGTAATATTATATAATAAATCCAATTCAATAAATATTACAAACTTTAACCTCTCACTCCAATGATTGAAGATGAGGAATGGAGATCATATTATAAAACAAATTAAAGATTTCATTTCAACAAAATTCTTGTCTATTCATGCATGCAGAAACCTTCCTCATTTCATTTCATTATACCTTTTTTTTATTATTCCTTTTTTTTGTCATAATTAATTTTTCATATTTAATATACAAATTAATAACCCTTTAATTATTTAATTAATTTCATGCAATGCAACTGTTAGATTAATCAACGAACAAGAACCAGATTTCCAGGAGGAGCCCTCCAAATCCCACCACCATCATTAACATTATCTGCACCGCCTCCTCCTCCTTTCGGCACCGTGACAATAAGTTCTCCATCGACAAAAACCGCCGTGGCCAACTCCGGCCGGGTTGAATGAGGCAGCCTAAACCTCCATGCATCCATCTTGAGCTGATCAAGAAACAATTCCACGCCATGATCATCATCCATTACGAGGCCGTTGCAGCCCCGTTTCCTCACCACAATCTTGGTAACTCCGGGGATAATCTCCACAACATGGGTTTTCAATTCTTCAACATTATTATTATTATAAAATTTAACTTCAGCAACGAAACGGATGGTTTCTGGGCTATCTTCAACCTCTACATCTGCATCTGACCCGAAGGGCAATTCAAGAACCTTGCTGAAGACATGAGGAAGTTTCCTTAGTTTCTTGAATGAATTTCCGGATTCCATTGAAGAAGAAGATCCAAAGCTGTCCCTGATGGAGATGCTACGCTTGGTGGCCACAGGATGGATTCTCATCATGAATATCCAATGAAATGGATTGAAAGATTATTATTAATCTTATATTTTCTGGAAAAGAAAGAAATTCTTGTGCACTGATCCAAGAATTTTGATGAAAAGATTAAAAAAAAAAATCTTATTAGATTCTAGCGTGCATGCATATAATATTTATGCATGCACTTTTAGAATATAACTCTGACCTCCCATGGTAGAGCAAATTATAGCATGAAAGAGATTTTTTAAAGAAAAAAGAATTGGAAATTGGGATAGAGGAAAGAAAAAAATTGTGGATTGAGCAATTTTCTCGGGCTGGATGCTTCAGGGGCCTTTGATTTTAAATGAATGGGAGATTTTTATTTGTTTAGTATCAATTTTGATTTTTTCTTAGCTTAAATTAGAAGGTTGGCCTTTTTAGTGAAACATATGGGGTTCATTTGGGGTAAAAATTGATGTTTTGGAATTTATTAAAGGTACATTCAACATAATATTCAGAAAATGGGAAATATATCATATGATTAGTCTTATATTTGATAAAGATTAATAAAAAATAACAATAAAGAATATGATTGATCCTCGAGATTATTGATCTTTAGAATGAATGAAGTACAAGAAAAGTTAGGAGAGAGGTGGGTAAAAAAAAGAGAGGAAAAAGAAGGATAATCACATTTGGTTTATCTTGAAAACATGATGAAAATATAGGCATAATAAACTCCCAATAATATGTAGACAAAATATATGGTTTTTAATAGATTTGGTCCCTTAAACCAAACTATAATACAATCTTACAAGTTTTTTATTTAAATTGTTATGATCTTATAGGCAACTGTTTTGATCATAATTACTATTTTTTCTTTCAAAACACTCATCAAAACCATGCTATGTTTCCTATGCTGGATAATTTGTTCAAATCCAACAAACCTATTTTTTAAAAAAATAAAAAAAAAATTTAAATACATTTGGATTAACAAAACTCAAATAAATTAATTAGACAGACTAAATACATTCACGACCATTAAATTTTCAGTAGTAAGGATGCAATTTTACCCCTAAAAAATTATTCAATAAAATGATTTTTTATAATAAATATTTTGTTAAAAAATGATAGTTGAAACTAAAACAATTAAGAAATCATAACGACCGAAAAAAATTTTTTGTAAAATCATATTATAGTTTGTTCCAACTAAGACCACATATGCTAAAAGCCCACATGAAATATAAGGAACTTGTACAAGTTTTGGCAAGCATTTCATTCACATGTAAATCATTTCAAGAAGTATATATCTATATATCTTATACCAGTGAAGGAATAAACCAAAAAAGGTTGAATTGAGTTTCCCAGCCACAGAAATAAGAGTCTTCTGATAAAGCAATCTTAAACTAGAAGAGGTCAGAGGTCAATTATCAAAGAGAATCCAATATTATGAACTTCAATCAAGATCAGCAGCCTCTTGGTGATGCCTCCGATGCCTACGATGAGATCGTCTACCACCACGAGCAGCCCTTGAAGGTGATTTGGTGGATGTATCAGAATGAGGAGTCTCATGGGCACTTCCTGGAAGCCCGAAAATGCAATCAAACGGGTTCTCCATTGCATCAAGAACAGCATTCATCTACAATGATTAATAGCGGTGATAAAGGAAACCATGATGTAAAATTTGAACGCAGAACATAAATGGAAATCTCAAGATTGAGCAAAATTATGTCTCGAGTTTCTCATATTCTGGTACAAGAACTAAACTCACCTGGTCTTGTTTTCTATCCTGACTAATCTTCCTTGGGCCAGCAACCTCCTGCTGATCAGATGAATCAGATGTCTTTAGATTAGTCCTCTTCTGATCGGAGGTTTCGTAGTATGAGTCGGCAAAGAAGTTCCGGTAACGCCACCTTAATCTGGGCTTGTCTGATGCATCATTATAAACCTCCTCAGAGAAAAAATATTTGGAGACACGTTGCATTATCAGTGGATCATCCTGATACTTTTTCAACATTCTACCATGACAAAAATATTATATCACTTACAACAATTAAAAAGGAAACATAAGTTCATAGCAGGATACATCTCATAAAGACATGCAGAAGAGGAAAATAATTTATGAAGACGTATGCAACATGAATGAGTTTTTGGCATCCCTTGGCTCCACAGAAGCAAGCCAATTTCAGATTTCTGTGCATGACCATGGAAAGTATTACAAATGTAGCATTTGTTTCCGAACTAGGGTTGTAATTTTATTTTTCTTTCTGCCTAGAGCATAGGTGTATAACTCCTGGGGTTGCCTCATATCTGGTTACTATATTGAATTTGCAAAAATGAAAATTTTCCCATGCTCTTTCTATTTCAGTCTCAGATGTCTCTACTTCTGTTTTCAGAAGATTTGATAGTTTCAAAGAACCCTACATAATCAAGTTAGCATATATAAATAACAATTCATAACAAATTGTTTAAGGTAAAAAACACAACAGCATGTGTACAACAGTTCCTAGAATGCCATTTCCATTCAACCCCAAATTGCACAAAACGTAAAGCTAGCCATGTTAATTACCAAATAGGTATAGATCCTTTTTGTCATTGTTCTGTGCTCATCTGAAGGCTAGAGACGGAATATAGAGATCACAGTGATATTGAATTTGATCCCCCCTCCCCCTTTCTGTTTTTTGCTTCAATCAGAAAAAATAACAAAAACACCTGGAAATACATAATAAACAAATTGCTTATTGTATGTTTTATATTCATTTAAGAAGGAACAATAACTCATAGAGATCATTAAGACGTACTGCTTTCTCTATCTATGTCCTTGTATTAGAACATTTTTATGGTATGTTGAGAGATTATAGTAACATACAGTGTTCCCAATTCCTTCTGCATCCGAGTCCCCTCCATAGAAAGAATATGTTGAATACAATTATCGGCTGCCTTGCTGAAAGTCCACATGCCAGAAAAGATACCAACTCCTGTGAAAATTCCAATCAACAATTATCATGAAAGGGGGGAGTCTCCTGTGTGTTCTAGAAATTAATACATTTGTTTCACCACATAAGTCATTTTAAATTTTGAAATATTGCTTCAAAGTACAATTTTTTTTCCCTAATTTCATAAGTATTTATAGCTTTTTTTTCTCACTATTGAAACTAGTAATTTTTTTATTCCCATTTTCTAGGTGTTTTGACAAAGAGCTTTTTTGCTACATGGACAGAATAAATGCATGGTTTTTAATCTTTAATCCACGCGCAACAACCTAAATAAACTATATTGTGAAACAGTGGCAACACGTTCACTGCCGTGTCCCCATGGAAAAACTATTCAAATGGCTCTGATTTGAGTAAATGGAACATACCAGACTTCTAGGGATTTATGCAGCCCATTTACTCACTAGAGTATCTTGGATTAGATGTAAAAGAGAAATACTAAAAGCCATAGATATACTTGCATGCCCTGTACAGACACATTGCTCATGTGTGGGTACATATGTGTGTTTTGTTTGAAGAGGGACAGAGAGAGAAACCTGCTGTAAGGTTAAGTCGAAGTATATTAGGAAGCTTTTTACTTGCTGCAAAACAGAAAGTGAAGGAACAAAAAGTAGCTTGTCAGTCAATTACAATCAGACTAAAGAACAACAAGAGAATGAAAACTTCTAAAAGTATGATTAATACAACACACAAGAATACACAAAAGAAAAAGCCATTTGTCCATAAACAGTTGAGAGATAAAAGGAATCTAGTTTTTGACCAATAGATTTATGAGTTATAAGTTGTCACAAATTAGCCAACGTATTGCAGATATACATAAAGGTCAGAAGTTAAATTTTGCTTCAACAGCACAATATGTCCTCAGTGAGTATATATATTTTTGGCAACCCAATTACTAATTCAAAGGAAAGAAGATGTTTGATATCACCACAAATAATGCCTTAGCTAAATGAAATCCTTGATCAACCACCAGAGCTATTTAGCTAAGTTCCATCATTCCTCATAGAGTTGTCCTTAAATTTTTTCTGATCCCTGAAACCTGAATGTATGTTTTTTTTTTCTTTCAATTAAATGAAACAAAGCAGCCTGCAAAGACATGATGATCCCACATATCTAAAACAAAATGCACAAAGGCATTCCTTAAGTAAATTCTGACAACAAGATCAAACGAACATCGAAAATAAGTACAGACTTACACAAGCCAGAGAACAACTGAACCTACCATAGTAACACCGTTTACAACTATGGGCCACCAACAAAAATATCAAGGGCTGACAACATGCACAACAACCTGCCCCATAATTTGAGAATGTTTATGCAGACTCTAGATGCTCTATAAACTTCCCCGGTATCAAACAGTCCTAGCAAATTGCAGGTAAATCTTCATTAATCTTGTCCTCGGACAGCTTAATTGTCCAACCAAAAGAATGATCTTAGGTGCAGCAAATGCCACCACTCGAATGGTTGAATTCGCTTTAGATATAATGGTTATCATTTCTCAATGGTCAACACCTCAAACCTCTTAAAAACAGGACCAAGTATTCAAACAAAGAATAAATCTTTATGTTCCAATCAAAGTTTAGATCAATATACATACATAGGTCAAAGAAAGCTCATAGTTCAGTGCACATAAATAGAAAATTCATGGAAAAAAGGAAAGAAAAAGAAAAGGTCTAATGTATGAGTTCAAGAAGAGATTTCTTATCATCTCTTTGGTCCTGTTACAAGAATTAGACGAAGCACATATACATGTACATACCCAGAAAGCACCTCATCTAAAAAAGAAGAAAAGAAAATAATTGTGCAAAGTTGGTCTGGTTCATCTCTGTGATTAATTTGGGTTTTACCTAACCAAGTGACTATAGCACCGCCAGAGAGACCAAGTGTGAAGTCTCTGACACAATATGCTCTCAATTGCATAAAGAGATTTGCTTCTTGACCTGTGAAATTTCCCTGCCAATGAATGAAACTCAATTGCATAAAAACATTTGCTTCTTGACTTGTAAATACAAATAGTACAGAAAATTGAGGAAAGGCAGTATTTTTATATCGAAATCGACCTCACAAGATCCATATAGAAAGCAAATCGAAAAACCCACTTTCAAAAATACAGTAAATACCTTCAAGAATTCCAGGTTTACATCTTTTTTTCATATTGTATTGCTGAAATTCGGATAACATCGAAAGGGCATTAAGTTTAGTACCTCCCTTCTGCGGAGTGCTCGTTCCAGTTCAATAAGAGCTTCTCCCATTACTGCCGGGTGTAAGATGTTCCTCAGAGGAGTTTCCAGCTTCGCTTTGTAATCGTATACTGGGCTGTTGGATTCTTGAAATGAGTCCGGTTTCTTTCTTTTTCTTTGTCACAAGGATCTAATAACTCTTTATCATTAGGGATTTTTCCTTTTATTTGTAAATTAAAATTCAGAAAAAGAATTCCCCGAAAATGAAAGCATTCAATTCGTAATGAGTTTTCATTTCGATGATGATGATGATGATGATAATAAACTGTTGCTTATTTTATAATTATAAACAATAATTATTAGGTCTTTTTTTCTTTTGATAAATTTTTAGTCTATTATTTAAACATTATTTATTCCCATCATTTTTTAAATTTTATTTTTTATATCATTTAAAATTTTTCATTTTCATACAAAATTGACACTAATATAGTAATATGTATTACTACGAAATCATACTCAAGGAGAGAATAATCATTAATGGTTAAATTTTACATATATTATTATGACAAAATCTTCTTTTTAATATTATAACATTTTTAACTTAGTCGTTTAGATTCACAACTTTTATTTTATCTTTTTAGATCTTATAATATTTTTTCTTATAACCAAATAAGTCATTTTGGCCTATTTTTTATATTTTTAAACAAATTAAACTAATTTTTTCAACCCGTAAAGGTATTTTAATATGTTCACTATATCAACCTCTTCTAATCGATTTAAATTTAAAAAATTCAACCATATCTTCATTTACAACTCGATTTTGATCAACACTTTTTTATCACAATTAGATATGTAAATGAAAGTGAGGCTAGATTTTTTTTAATTTAAATCGATTATAGGTGTTTGATACAAAAACAGGCTAAAATACTCTCACAGTTTGAAAAAGAAATGATTTATTTTATATGAAAATACAAAAATCAAACTAAAATGATTTATTTGGTTTTACTAAAAAAATGTTATATAATTTAAAAGGATAAAATAAAAGTTATGAATCTACACGGATAAATAAAAGATGTTATAGGATTAAAATGAAGATATTGTTATTATTATTCTAAAAAAAGAATGCATATAAATTTTTATATTTTAAGAATAAAGAAATAGAATATTTTCCCTCCATATCCAAAGGCTAAAAGCTAGTGTGACAAGTTTGTTGGACCATTGGTCAGCATCCTTCCTCCCATCTGTCTTCTTTTCTGCACACTCCGACCACCCTTCACAGTGCAATTTCCTCCGCCCCCTCACTTACTCGGTTGAGACAAATTCTCGCCCAAATCTTTCTTCAATATCTCCATCGATCAAATTCCCTCCTTTCACCTCCTCCTCTCTTCTGTTCCCTTTCCCACCGGGACACTCATATGCTCTTTCCGTCTTCTCTGCCATCTACAGCCCCCAAAACCCACCTCCGCAACAAGTCTTTAGTGAGCTTTCTCGCTGTAAAGATCCCCAAAAAGTCATCTTTGTGCTAGAACTAATTTTGAATAAGGGATTGCTTATTGATAGGTTTAGCTTCCCGCCTTTGATGAAATCCGCTTCCAAAGCTTTGGCTTTGAAAGAACTTGAAATTATCCATGGTTTGGCTTACAAACTTGGGTTCGATTCCGACCCTTTTGTTCAGACTGCTTTGGTTCGCATGTATGGTTCATGTGGGCAAATTCATGAAGCTCGATTGGTGTTTGATAAAATGTGTTTGAAGGATGTTGTTACTTATACAATAATGATTGATAGGTAAGATATTCTTGTTTCTGTAGCTACTGTGGTTATGAGGCTTTGCTTGAGTGCTACATATCTTGCACTTAATGGAAATATGCAATCTGTTGAGGCCACAAAATTTGGTATTATTGTCTTGGAAGAATCGGTAATGCAATATTGAAGATACATATATATGTCATACAGCTGAAGACATTCTATCATTTAGTGAATAGTATATGAAACTTTTGTGGAATCTTCAACCTCAGATATGTGCCTCGTTTGTGAAAGAGAACTATACTTCAGATGTTTCTATTTGTTTCTTTGGAGTTGTCTCTTCGTTTAAATGGAATGTGTGTTTAGATCTGTTACAAGTGTTTAGGTGCTGTATGAAACTTTTTATGCATAAAGTTGAGGGGAACAGGGGCATCCATAAACTATATTTTGCATTTCAAGCTATTAAAAGAAGATACATTAATGCATTTACTTTCTAGAGAGTTTCCGGGAAACTGGATGATGGACTAAACGTGCTATCAATTATATGCCAGACTACAATATTTGATATATTTTGAATTGCATTTCATGGATTTAGACTTGATGAGGTTGAATGATTTACCTCACATTTTCAGATTTGTCTAGTGTTTAGTGATTGATATTTTTGTTGCTGGTTTGTTTCTGTTTGTCAATAACTACTGTCAAAGTGATGTTTTCAATGATGTTTTAGTGCTTTTGGGAGAAATGAAGAGTTCAGATGTGAAACTAGATGAGAGGATTTATTCGACTATTCTTTCTGCTTGTGCCCAAACTGGGAACTTGGACTATGTAAAGATTTTTCACAGGATAGTATCGCAGAGTAATGTCGTCCTTGACTCCCATGTGCATGTTGCTCTAATTAACATGTATGCAAGTTGTGAGTTGTCTCCAAAAACATGTAGTGCCCTCTACAACCATGGTATCTAGCTACTGCAGAATTGGACATATTGATGCTGCTCATCAATTTTTTATCAGATGTCACTAAAGGACCTGGTGTGCTGGAGTGCAATGATTTCTGGTTATGCAGAGAGTGATCAACCTCAGGAAGCTCTCAACTATTTACTGAATTGCAGAAATCCGGACTAAAACCTGATCAAGTAACCATGTTGAGCATAATTTCGGCATGTGCTAATCTTGGTGCTGTGAATCAAGCCAAGCAGATTCACATCTATGTTGATGAGAATGGATTTCTGGAAGCCTTGCCAGTAAACAATGCCCTTATTGATATGTATGCCAAGTGTGGAAGTTTGGCTGGAGCAACAGAAGTTTTTAGTCTGATGGGTAAGAAAAATGTGATATCTTGGACCAGTATGACAGGTGCCTTTGCCATGCATGGAGATGCTGCCAATGCACTGAAGCTTTTTAATCAGATGAAAGATGAAAATGTTCGGCCCAACTCGGTTACATTTGTGGGTGTTCTTTCTGCTTGTTGTCCTGCTGGTTTGATAGAAGAAGGAAGAAAAATCTTTACATCAATGGTTAATGAATACCACATCACACCCCAGCATGAGCACTATGGTTGCATGGTAGATCTCTATGGTCGTGCAAATCTTCTTAGAGAAGCCCTTGAAGTGGTTGAGACTATGCCTCTAGCCCCAAATGTTGTAATATGGGGTTCCCTCATGGCTTTATGTCAAATTCATGGTGAGCTTGAATTAGGTGAATATGCTGCAAAGCAGCTTC
The DNA here is from genome assembly GCA_035221335.1 of Echites panduratus. Classification (NCBI taxonomy): domain Eukaryota; kingdom Viridiplantae; phylum Streptophyta; class Magnoliopsida; order Gentianales; family Apocynaceae; genus Echites; species Echites panduratus. The sequence continues at coordinate 2,480,487 of JAWZTD010000029.1, forward strand.
TGCAGATTGATCCTGATAATCAGGGAGCACATGTGTTTTTGTCCAATATTTATGCCAACGAAATGAACGGTTGAATGCAAGGAATGTTGGGAAATATATGCAATGCAACACAGCATAAAAAGGGAACGAGGATGTAGTAAAGTTGAGATGAATGGTGAAATACATGAGTTTTTTTACAGGTGATAGAAATCATAAGCAAGTAGATGAGATTTATGCAATGTTGGATTATGTAGTCGGTAAGCTGAAACAGGTAGGTTACATTCCTGATGCCAGCTGTGCCTTGATTGATTTAGACGAAGACAAGAAGAGAGAAATGGACCCATGGCACAGTGAGAAGTTAGCACTTTGTTATGCATTGCTGAGACAGGAAAAAGGATCGTGCATTCATATAATTAAGAACCTCAGGATATGTGAGGACTGCCACAACTTCATGAAGCTGGCAACTTGATAGAGAAATTGTTGAAGAGATAGAACTAGATTTCACCATTATAAAGTTGGTTTTGTTCTTGTAAAGATTTATGGTGATTTTAATGTATTATTATCATTATCATAAAAAAGATAGCAAAACTCAATTCTATCAAACTGCAATACTGCCTGCTTCTTGAGGTACCTTCCAGAAGGCATTTAACCTGTACAATTGAAATTATGACAAGGCAAACTATTTACGGAAAGATGAAAATCTTGTTCCAAATACTCTTTCAGGAACAAAAATTTAGAAGAGTACTTAGTTTCATGAACATTAGAGCAGGGCGAAACAAAAGTTTCTCATAAGGGATGAGAAATTGTGAATTTCCTTCCTTTTCTTTTTCTGTGTAGTAACTGAAACATTATAATCTTAAACCTTCTTAGGTTGGGGTTTTGTAACTCCATATGGTATCACTATATTGGCTTCCAAAAGCAGCCAGCAGCCGGAAATCTTTTTGAATCTTCTTAAACTCTCTTACCAGCCTTAACTTCAGCAACTGCACTGCAGCTGAAATCAGCCTTGCATTCTCCATTATAGATCTTTGTCTGTACTCAAGAACCCATGTATTTGGATCTAACTGCACAGCTGAAGCACTCCATTTCTGTTGTGTCCAAGAACTATTAGTCTTCCTCAACAAATAATTGACTTCCCCATTTCTCCACTGTCCAAGGAAAATAGAAAATGAAAGCAAGAATCAGAAAAACTGAATTTGAATTAAAGAAATAACAATCCTCCTTTCCAAGAAATGTTGAGAATCCTACATTGGTCCTTTGGTAGGCAAATTGTAATATGTATGGAACTGGGCAATCTTGTCCCTTAGCTAGCTTTTTGGAAGTGAGTTAGGTCCAAGCTCATTTTTAACATGGTATGAGAGTCCTATAGTATATACATAATGGGGCAACAAGAAACAAGGGAGAATAATGCAATTAAGGTACCTCAGTGACCCTTCCTGCTAGGATGGTGAAAGATCTTGAAGAAAACTCTGCAGTAAGCAATCCTGCGGTCTGTAAAGGCCATCCCCAGATGCTCACCTCCTCAGTAATGGATCCATACAGTACATTTCTTGAATTCAAAAGCAAGCCATCCTAACATTATGCTAAAAATTAGGCCTTTTATTCAATTTCCAAATACATTGTTAGAAAATAGCATCCAGAGAGTATAATGTACGTGAAGTACTGGAAAAAGTTCAAAAATGTACCTGATCAACTTCCCACAAAGAATCCCCAAATCTGGAATTTACGAAACCTTTATCAACCATAATAGCTACCTCTTTCTTCAAGAATAATAACCTTTCGTTCAATTCTTTTACAAGCAGTGATTTCTCTCCCAAATTCCTTACCATATCTGATGTCAATTTCGGCTGCAAACCCCCAGAAAGCACCCAAGGAAATCCAAACTCCGCAGCCCAACAAAAGCTCAGAGCCAAAATTAATCTAAGCATAAAAGTCCCAATTTTTCCAAACTCTTTCTTCTTCCTCTTCTCAGTCTCCGGAGGGCTCATTCCCTCAGTAATGTCAAGCCGCCGGGACACCTCCGCGGGTTGAATTCTTGATTTAGGAGGTGAAACTCCAGACGGGTTGAAGGAAATGGGGCTTCTTCTAAGAGTAGGCCTCGAGGCAGAAAGCTTAGTAAAAGAACTTCTACGGATGCTCTCCGGGATAAGATCAAGGGTTGCATTAATGCTGGCAATGCATATTTCGCAGTTGCAGTTGGCATCTCTCCGACAACCTGGAAAATAGAAATTCTCACAGGTTTCAGATTCCAAACTGGTGGGAGTACCGGTTACCGTGGAGGATGATTTCACAGATGAAGTTGGTGTTAAATCTGCAGACTTCATGGTTTCTTTCCACCACAATCTTTCCCTCAAGGTGTAATCCATATTTCTTGAGGCGTTGTTTTTTATTCCTTGGGGAGGTGGCACTCTGATTTTTAAGTTTTTGAAATTTGAATCCTAACGGTCATCAGATTCGAGATGGAAAAGCATGATTTGAATTAGGAATTAATATAAATAAATATATTTTTTTCTTTATATATATATTATCAGTGAAGAAAAAAAAAAGGAAAAAATATATCAACAAAATACATTGTTAAGCGGTAACTCTTCATATTCAAGAATTCTTTTCTGCTAAAATATCTTCGATTTAAAGGAATTCTTCCTTTGAATATTCTTATTTCAAAATATCTAAAATTGAATATATTATTATACTTAAAATATAATATAAATATATATGATTATACTTAAAATCGTTGACCTATTTTCCTGAAAAAAATTATTTAAGTTACCTTAGATCCAAAGGATGGAACATCTTGCACCTTATCCTAACCATACACATTCATGCATAATTGGGTAAATAATAATACAAAGATATGCATACATAATAAATATTATAACATTATATATTTATGTTATAACTTAACAAATAATAGATGTTAACGAGGTCCTCTATTATATTTCATAAGAGGTTCAATAAAACATGATGCATATTTAAAATATAATTATAAACCTTATAATATTACGATCAAATACTTGATAACGCATTTTGTTATATTAAAATAGATATTTAAAGTTGAAAAATGAATATTTAAACTCATATTTATTAATTTATTTTCAAATCATACATATTGAGTTCAATTGAGGAGGATGTTTGTAAGATTCAAACTCAATAACTTTGATAGCACCTTGACTTATGGAGATATTCCTCAAATGAATAAAGGAACTTTTAATTGAGAAGCTAATAAATTAAAGATTACGTGGATAAATTAAAGATATATATTAATTTATATATGTAAAATTGATAATAAATGTCATCATTATCTTAAAAATTATGGTGTATTCTAGAATTATTTGGAACCTAGTCAGCAATAATTTCCATTCCCATAGCCAATTTATAACAGAAAAGCGAAGGCATCTCAATAATTAATGTACTAGCCAACCCACTAGCCAGAAGAGATTAGATTACTGCCTTAGTCAACTAAATTAGTCAAAAAGGATCAAGATTGCTCGATCCCTCTAGGCTAGGGTAATGGGACAGCCGAAAATTCTGCCATGTATCTCAGTACGATTTGGTTTTCCATTTGAATCACGTCATTTATTGTCCTGCAAATATGATTGTTTTTTTTTTTTTCTATTCATTTTGGTGATTGATTGCTTTTAATTGCTACGCGTAAAGATAAAACTGATGAATGAATATATTAAAAGTTTCGTTTAATTAACTTAAGATAATCGATTATAAGTAGAATGTTAATATCAATGTAAGATTACAAATTTATGATTCTTACTTGTTAATATCTTTTATATAAAGTTTTATAAAAAATGAAACATTTCGCTTTCATAACTCTTCAAAATATGTTATTTGAAAATGACTCTATATCATGAGTAAGGAAAAGTACCAAGAATGTAATATTTCTTGTTGTATAATTATGGAAAGGAAAAGGAAAAAAAAAACCAATTTTCTCGTTAATAGACTTGTGAATGGACCATGTGTCATATGCTTTGATGCCAAAAACCCTCAAATCAAATTATGCTCCGTTGCCAAACTTTATCATGATAAATTATTATTGGTGTCTCATCTCGCCCTCTACCCGTGTAACATTAATGGCTCGAAGATGTACAATCTTGACCTAATCACCAATGGTATACAGTATATGTCTGCCTGGGAAATTCTGGTTCTTGGAAGTTTGCTAGGCTCAAATGATCACTCCATTCTCTAGTTTTAATTGACACGAAGTATGCCAATTATAACTTCTTGAAATGGTTCGTATGAAAAACAAAAGTTCTTATAGAAGTTAGTTAGGAAGTTCGTAACTCATTTTACTTAGGTTTTCGATATATTTTGAAGTGTTAGTAGTATTGAAATGTTAAGAACATGCATGATAAGACAGAATTAGACCAACACGTTATGTATTTAAAGTTATATTTCTTCAAAATCTAGTGTAAATTTCTTAAAAATAAAATGTTATAGGAGAACTGATTTGGATAACATCACAATCAACACTGATTGCAAAGTATAAGATAAGACAGAAAATCGTCATAAAGATATATAGAGATTGTCACTATGATAAGAGATAAGAGTTATATAAAAAATCTCTAATAACACCTATTTATACGAGCTACAAATGCTAATCTAATTAGAACATGATTTTCCTAATCTAAATATATCAGAAATATAATAAATCCTAATTGAAGTCTAATTACATTGATCTTATCTAATTAGAATTTTAACTATGTTTCATAATTCTATTAAGAATATAATACAACTCAACATAAATAATGAACTCCTTTGTACCATATAATACTCGCACTTTTCTTGTGGTTAAATTTCGCACACATCTGGCGATGAGAATTAATTGATAAAATCATGTCCACCAGTAGTTGTTGAGCATCTGATTCTTGAAAACTTAATGTCTAGTTTGAAGAAATGGAGTCTACGTATACCATGTGGCAAACTTTAACGTGAAAGGAATTAATAGGGAAAAGTTGAGATTTCAAAAATGTCCCTTCAAATTATTTGCTATCATATGATAAGCTCATGTGTGTACATATTCAAGTTAAGTTAACCACCTGATACACAAGATAGCCCTCGTACACGATAATCCTCATACATGATGAGTTTTGTTATCTATTACTACCTCCGTCTCACAAAGATAGTTCACGTTTTCTTTTTCTTTAATCTCAAATTAAAGTCCAATTTGTTTTTTAAAGAGAGATGATTTTAGATTAAAAGACAAAATTAGATTTCTATGTAGATATATATTATGTTACAATTTTCAAATCCAATACAAAGTATTTTACATATTTGATAAGTACATATTTTCATCCATGACTGAAAAATCTAAGGGTGAGTTTGATTACCTTATTCTCCATCTCCATTCTCCATCCATCAGCACGTAAAATATAAATATTAATTAGAGTTCGTTTTTCGTTCAAAAAAAAAAAAAAAATTGATTCATCCTATTTTAGATGGATTTTTAATTTGGTTTTCAAAAAAAAAATTTCTTTTTTGAGTGAAAAATGAGATTCAATTTAAAGGTTTATTTTACGGAATTTTATGGAATTAGATGACAACATCCAAATGGATGTTGTATCCAAACTGACCCTAAGATTACAAGTTCAAATAATGAAACCAATATATATATATATATATATATAATATAATGTAGGTAAGAATAAGATCCTTCTTCTTTTTTTCTTGTGAATCCATTAAATTAGTCTGAGTCAAAATTAACCCGTATTCTACAACTTCATACCTTTACATGTGGGGACCTGACAATTTATTTTTTGGGACCATATATAAATCAGCTTCTCATCTCTCAATAGACATAGAAATATTTTATTCGAGATTCGCCCACAGCAAGCAAACCCCAGTCTGTTGAATGAAATTTTGCTGTCACTTTTCAAGAATTCAAACAACACAACCTAGCATAAATGGCACTGATGATTACATGAAAATAATCAGTCCACAACTGCTTCAAGAAAAAAGCAATACCATTTGACCTAACCCTTCCTTCACATAAAACATTATTCTTCTGAATTAAGACTTCAATTTTTTTTTTATCATTTTTCTTAAACCCTTTTCTAAATTGGCTTTAAGGGATCACTACTATAAATACTGTTTTAGAGTTTTGATTTGGATTAGGTGGTCTCATTTAAGATTTGTTTATTCAATCAACAAGTTGGTGAACTAATTCTCCATAGTAGCATATGTGAAGTAATCAAGAATGAGATGGGCAGAATTGGGTAATTGTTTGCCTATCTACCAATTGTCATATAGGACTTTTCAAGAACTGATCAAGTTTTTAATCTGCTACAAAATACTTCGAATATATCGTCACAGAATCATCGATGAAAAAATTTCGATATGTAATTAAAATGTTCTTGAAAGGGAACCCTTTTTTTTTTTTTTTTAAACTTCTTTTTACATCTACCATATGGGGTGGAAAAAGATCTATTAGAGTACTTTTAAAACTAACATGATTGAATTAAAGCACACAGCATTATTCTCAGAAAGTCTCTTTTAAGGCTCAGTGGGAAGTTGACCTCTGTTGTTGATGTACTTGTTTTAATGTATATATACATATTTCAGAAGTACTTAGGTTCTCCTAATTAGCAAAAAAAAAAAAGAATGAAATCAAGAATTCACTTTTTCCTTTAAGAAAAATTTGCCAAACATAAGTTGACTTATTGAGAAAAACAGGTTAAAGGTTTTCTTTTTCAATGGTGTGTGTTTCATTGAAGAGGATTCAGAAATGAATTAAGTAATAAACAAGAATAAAGTAGAAAAACCCAGAACTAAGTAGCCTCCCCTGAAATTACATATTCTCTGTACAAAATCAAGATGAGAATTTGGCCAAGAAAGAAGTTTTAAATTTCTTATTGGCAGGAGAAAATTTGATCAAGGCCAATTTTCTAGCTTTTTTTATTTTTTATTTTTTCATGGCTAGTAATATGAGAAAGTTGATTCAGCTCCTACTTGGGATGTTGTGCTAGATGATCTTGAATACTTCTTGGAAGAAGAAGATGGAGAAGAAGAAGTTAAATCCCCTGATCTTCTTCTTAGCATCTGCCTCATTCCATCAGCAACTCTGATTGCAGGATTTGCTTTGTATTTCCTGCAAAAGGCCATGTGAGCCTTCAAGGCTTCTTCCATCCCTGCAGACTGCTTCTTTCCTCTGTTAACTTCATCTCTAACAGCTTCTGAACAAAGCCCACAAAGCCATTTCCCATCAAAATTTGCCTTCACTTCACTAATGTAATCTTGAGTGCAATCTTCCTTCAATCCACAGCACTCACACTTGGCCAATTCAATGTCCATTTATCACTGAAAACTATGAAGGGATATGATCGATGATCACTTTAGTTCCTGCAAGGATCAGTTTGATCAAGAATTCCCTATGTTGTGTAATCTTGGTTAGTCTCTCTATGCATTTTCTGCCATGGAAAAGGAACTCTAAATATATGAGGTGTTTTCTGGTGCTCTGGAAGAGATTTTATGGTTGGAGTATAAAAGGGAAAGAGGAAGCAGAGGTGGGGGGAAGAGACTTGGAGGGAGAGAGACAACTTATAGCAGGCAAAGCTGCCATAATTTCCTCCATGTTCTAAGGGTCATGGGGCAGTGGAAAATGAGACAAATATGGTCGGGGAGGGCCCTAGTATGTGGCCCTCTCTTGCCTCGATTTAAAAAAAAATCTTTTGGTTTAAAAGCTCCTCCATTGATGTATTAATAATATAGGTTATATATTCGACTCACGTATAATACCATGTTAAAAGGGATGGATGTAAATATTTTATATGAAGTGTTTAAATTAATTATTACAAACTAATCTTACATGTTTTTTTGGAAGATACTAGATATATAATATCTCATTTCATATTAAGAATATTTATAATAAAGATGGATCTAAATATTTATTATCAACTTAAAATATCTATTTTAATACAGATTAAGAATAATTCTCTTAAATCAATAATTACATTTTAAATTGAATTCGAAACGAGACAATTAGTATCAGAACTATATTAGGATTTTAAAAGAGGATGAGTTACCAAATAATTAACCTTGAATATTGTCAATTGATATAAATCTCTCCTTTATTCCCCCGATATTCTTTCTGCCCTCGTTATCTTCTTCTTCCCCAAAATAACTACGACAATAAACGTTGAATGCCAAGTGTCCCAAGCCAAAGTTCAACTAAGGAGGGGATTAATAAATTAACTTTGACTCTCTATCTACTTGCCCTTTTTTGTCATTTATTTGCAGCTGTTAGGAGGGTAACATTTTCTAAGCTAATTGACGGTTACTTTCGGTTGAAATTGCTTAGTTGTAAATAAGCTTCATTTGGCTTCACTTCCATTGGATCTTAGTGACTTTTCAGGTAGCTTTCCTGGGTCTGGTTTTTGCATGTTCCCATGTTCTTTCCTCCCTTTGTTCCAATCTTAATTCCATGCATGATGCGTGTATTGACTGATTCAGTTCCCTTTTCTTACTGATCACATCCTAATCCATGGCCTCAAATATATTACTTTTGTCGCTTTAATGTTTGTATCCATCTTTCACATATTATAAGATTTTAACATGTAATAAGCTTCTATGAATTCTATCGTTTTACTAATTTGATAGTAAATGACAATACTTAGGATCGAAAGATCTCGAGTTTAAAAAACTACAAGGATATATAAGTGAAAAAACACTCATGATCCTTCAAGGATGAAGATATATAATTAAGAGGGTTAGATAAGGGGTTTAGATAAAAGTACATGAATATAACTTATCAATTACATAATTGAAACGATTGACAATTATATATGTACATTCACCAGAGTTTTATTTCCCTTGAATTCTTGAAGATGATTGAGTTCATTATAAGTCAGAAAAGTGCAAATAAAGTCCTCATTTGTTTGAAAATTAAGAAACATATGAACATGTTATCCGGACAAGGGTCTGTAGTTTCTCAACACTAAGGTACATATACATATATATATATATATATATGAAAAACCCTAAATTTATGTCAACTCTCTTTGATTAATTATATGTACTTCACTTGCCAAATAGTCTTATATCTATGCTTTTGAAGTGAATTAAATTTTTAACGTTCAACGGTTTAGTCAACTGTTAAGAAAAAAATAAAGTCTTTTTTAAAAAAATTATTTTTTATAAATATATTTTATAAATTAAATTCTAAAAAGATAAGTAAATCCCTATGGGTACTTTATTTTATTTTATTTTATTTTATTTTAAAAAAAATTGACCATTAACTTTGACCGTTAAAGATTTAACTAAAGCACTCGTACTTCATAACTCTCTATATCATTTTCATTTATATTTTATGATATTAATATATATATATATATGTTATTGTCCGAGAATTTTCAGTTATTAAAGGTACTCAATATGCCAATTTAAAACTAATATAGGGATAAATTAATTTACTGAAAATATTAATAATCTTGGGTTTAATGTTTGATGAAGATCTTGGCATCATAAGAAAATGACAGCTTCAATAATTAAAGGATGATACTCTTAGATTTTCTACACTGCAGTTTTGTGGTTGGTTAAAGGGCTACCTTTCCTTTCCTTTCTATGAGGATGAAATGTTGCTTTCATTTCATGGGTTTTTTTTTTTTTTTTGATTAGTTATATTGATTGTTCTCGAAGTGGGCAAATTATTGGTTGGTCTCTTTTGACCAATCTGCAGTAAAAAAAAAAAAATAGTACATATATATATATTTATTAATTAATATTGTTAAATAATTATAAAATTAAAGAATAAGAAAAGAAATGTGGGCTACTTCAGCTAGTCAAAATAGGTGGATGGCCAAAATTCTCTACCATCACGCCATGAAGATCGATCTGATCTGATTTGATGAATTTAATTATACATTGCACTACTCACCAAGCAGCTCTTGGGTATCCATTTTACTTAAAGCACGTTCTATGATTTACAACAAAGAGAATTGAGATTCAATAATGATTAGAGTAAGTTATATATCGCTTCTTTATTCAAGAAGAATAAAGATTTATGGATGGTATATATATCTTCATACTTTAATCTTGTATATATCGAAAATATTTGCGTGATTTGTTTTATAATTGATAAAGATGGAATAAGTTTTTTATTGTCAATTCAAATATTTAAAATTGGAATGTCATGGATGTAAATCATGAAAGTAATAATTATTGAGTCGAGATTTATCCCTCCAAATATCTCATCGATTAGTTGGGTTAAAGTAACTGTAATCTAAATATTGTTGATTAAAAAGGAAATATATCCACTTTTTTTTAAAGCGAAACCGATGATGGCCAAAATTCTCTACCATCAGGCAATGAAGATCGATCTGATCTGATGAATTTAATTATACATTGCACTACTCACCAATCACCAAGGTGCTCTTACGTATCCATTTTATAGAAGCACATTCTGCAATTATGATAGACTGAATTGAAGTTCAACCCGATATTAATGATCAATCTAGAGCAAACTACATAGGGCTTCTTTATTCAAGAATAAAGATTTATGGACTGAATACCCTCTTGTTGTACTTCAATCCTATACATATTGAAAATATCTGTGTGATTTATTTTATAATTGATAAAGATAGAATTAAGTTTTAATTATCAATTTAAATATTTATAATTAAAATATCATGAGTTCAAATCATAAAAACAATAAAATTATTAAATCTAGGATTATCTATCTAAAAATCCCAACTAATTGGATTAAAGTAGTCGTAATTCAAATATTATTGATTAGAAAGGAAAGATAGCCACTTTTTTTCAAAGCGAAACCGATTATCAACTGTCTAATCCTTTATCATGCTAAGAGTATATAAAGATAAATGCATTAATAATAATAATAATAATAATTGCTACAAAAGGGCATTGGTGCACGTTGAATTAATTAGTACCAATATAGCTTATTATACTTAATATTATTGTAACTTACCTAGGATGGTGGTAAATGTTTGTCAAAATACAGACAAAATTTCTTTAGTGGAGGCATGTCAACCAGAGACTTTGCTAGGGAAGAGGAATGTGTACTAATTAAAATTAAATAGGTTACTTTTGTTTTTAATATTGTAATAATTTTAAGATTTTATTATCGTTAAATATTGATGGTATAGCTCTCTTTATACATCTTAATAGATAAAACGATAAGTATAGAGAATTTGAATTCACGAACCCTTTATTAAATTTTGTGAACATAAATAATCGCTACCAGCTTAAAAAAATTGGTGATGCTGTAAATCAGTCGAGGTTTCACTTTAATTGAATTGTTAATTAAGATTAAAAAGTCGTCATTAGTGACTAAAATAATATAAATAATTTCTGACGTATGGATTAAGACATTCATAAAAATGAATAATTACAATACTAATTATTATCAAAAGCATGATTTTATGAGTAGACGTAATGTGGGATAGCCCTTAATCATGTCTGATTTCTTGGATCTTTTATGATAATTTTCTAGAGATCTTTTCTTTCTTTCTTTTTTTTTCTATCACTGTTGGTTAAATAAATAAATAAATAATATTTTCTAGCATGATTTTGAAATTTTTTTGTCTTTAAATTGGAAATTATTCTAAAATAATATTCCTTGTTCTTTAAATTTTTTGCTAATTATGGGAGGTTAGTGATATTAATACTATAATATAAATCAAGTGACAAGATATGGATTTATGAATTATTTTCTTACATATTAGGACAAAAAAAATGTGAATGAAATTAAGAGAAAACTTTGCTTAGTTAAAAGAAAATGTAACCTTCCAATAATGCATATCAATATTTTGGACCCTAGTGTTGAGTAAGAAATACTTTTACCCACAAGTGCTATGCCCTTAGTGCCATTTTAAATGGTCAATTGTACTATGAACTAAAATGAAATTGAAACGTGCGAGAATCAGTAATTGAAAGGTGAGATCATGTAATATATAATTTTGAATATTTAGTGGTGATTTGTTATAAACATCTTTCTCATCCTTATTTTCAAGTCTTTCTAAATAGAAATGGCTGGCTTCCAAGTATCAAAAGACTAATTAGGTATCGAGCGGTGAGCGCAAAAACTATAAATCTCGAGTTTGAATCCTATCAATACCCTCTTAGGTAAGTCATGTGAGCATACATGGATAGCGGTTGCTAACTCTATAAAATAAAACTTTTTTAAACAACAACACTATAAATTGGAATGTTGAGTTTGAAACACGACGAGAATAAGTGAAATGTCATCATTGATCCTTGAGGACAAGGATAAAAAATCAATTAATATGACACTGTCCAAATGTATAGATCAATTTAATTACACATGAAAAACTTGCTTTATTTAGCACAACATAGACATCCAGACAAAAAAAGGAAACAAAAATAGCATCCATCAGGCATTTGTTTTTGCTGCTAAATTTTCATAAAATGGGAAGACAAGGGGTTTGCCTTCTTCCCCTTCCATTTTTCCATCGCCATCCAAAGATCTATATTCTAAAATGATGATGCACAAAGTCATATGTACATAAACAAGAAAATCTTTTATGAATCCCACACACACACAGAGTTAATTAGTAATATAAAACAATACACTTCATCTCCATAGATGATTGTTTGATATTCACTCAAAGTACCATATCTGAGCTGAGATAAACAATCAGTTCAATTAAAATCATCGTTTTCTGCAAATCAGCAGTATATAAATTTAACCCTCTCAATCAACTAAATAAAATTTTAAAGAGTGAAGATTTAACGTAACGTCAGCCCGAGAGATTTGTATTCAACTTTTATTTCCGCTTTGTAAATTTGCATGTTAGATGTATAAATTCAACTCCTCAAACATTTTTTTTTTCTTTTTTTTTTACACTTATCCCCTATCCTAATCATCCCTATGCCCGCGTCCTCTTAGAGGATCAATGGTATTCTCCATCTATCCTTATTTTGTTTTAAATTAAATACCCCTCGATTTCAATTTCAACTATTCATTTTATCATTATATTAAATAAGACTTGCCTTTAGGCGTAAATTTAACAAAGCCATATGGAAATCTTGTGTCATCTATTTGATTTCACACCTCTTGAATTCAAGAGAAGTTCAGACAAAAATCCATGTATATTTATTCAAACAGGAAGGTCTACAGTCTACAGTCTACATTTGTGAGACTTGTTTGTCCACATATAAAAAAGGGTTTGGGGGGAATGGCATGTGGGGTTTGTACGAGTGTTTTTAAAGAGTTTCAGCTTAGGTAAGAAAAGAAAGGGCATAGTCACATTCTAATTAACTTTACAACATGTGAGTTCTTGTCTAGTAGGAGACCAGCATATAACAGTTTCCTGTGGCTAAAAATAGTATCTTCATTTCTCATCTCAATACTTTTAAATATTTCTTGATTTGTATCAGAAAGAAAGCCCGCAATTTGCAGATCATTGATCAATTTTCAGGTATAATTTGCTTTCGTGGAGATGTGAAATGTTGTTAATTCTTCTTTCCATGAATGATGAGTGGACACTTGTGTTTCTATTTGAGAGATGAGGACAAAAAAGACCATGTTCCTAATCTTGCAGTTATTTCTTTCCATTGTCCTCCTGCCCTCTGTGTGTGGTCTGTTCCAAATACAGCAAGATTAGGGTTGGATTGGAACCCCTTCTTAATTTAGTTGAAAGATGACAGGAGAAATCAATCGAACCATGCATTTGTCTCGTATCGCTAAAAACATACTAATATAAAGCTAATTATTAGTTCAATACATCTTGCATGCCTCCTAGTCGTTTCCTGTCTTCTTCCTTCTTCTAAAGATCTAAGGGGAAAAAACGATGAAAATATATGAAGAAATTACTAGAAGTTCTTTATAAACATACAAAAATGCTGGAAATCATTGTCGG
>JAWZTD010000029.1:2494319-2517729 GCA_035221335.1 Echites panduratus
CCCCCCCCCCCCCCCCCCACACATTTTATACTTAGACATTGATCTCTAATAATGGATGGTGACCAAATCCCATTAGTTTAAAATTGATCAAGTGTTAATGCATAATGTTCTTGTGGAATAATAAATATGTTCTCTCTATGGATTTTAGCACTGGATCCATTATTCAAACTTGCCCAGAGATTCAATGATTTCTCACGGGGGTTAGTTAACATCATTCCTCATTATTATCAAGTGTGTACAAAGAATGTTCAAACTTCGAATGGATGCTTCTGTTTCTTAATGTCATCCACATGGCTTTCCACATGCAAAATTCTCTCCCCTAGCTAGCTACTATAGATATGGATATTCTTCTCTCTTTCACGTAACCTAATCCACATATCTTTTCTCAATACTACAAGAATATAGCAATTTATTTTTTCTTTCATTTTTTTTATCCAACAATCTTATATTACTAACTCATAAGGTCTAACTTTAACTCAAGGGTAAAGTTTGACTCATATCTCTTTTGATATAATATAAAAAGTACAATTTGAATACATAACTTTATCAACTCATTATTTATTATCTACTCAAGTTATTGGATTTTGTTTTCAACTAAACAAATTTATAAATACCTCATACTTGAGTTAATAGACCTTACTTTCATGTGGATTCAAAATAATCAATTCAATGATGTAAGAAATGCAACTTCATTCCAAAGGTAATCATGTATATAGCTATATATTAATTCATAAGAAATGATGAGGAATGAAAACCACAAATGATTGCCAAAGTTGCTATAGTTCTTTTTAATAGCATGAGATTGAAATCCAAAACCAATTCCCACATATTATTTCTCATCAATTATCATGATTAGGTATGAATATCAATCAGTAGTCCTTAGATTACCAAATATCAAGAATCTTAGCCCAAAATCACATGAATCTTATCATCAAATTAATTAATTAAGTGTATACATTGCATATGTAACAACCTAAGAACTCTATACCTAGAATCCTGCTAAATTGATCATTCCAAACCACATATATATACACTAGTGCAATCCCTATACTTTCTTGAGCCTTTGTGGAGAACATGTATAAAAGGTAATCAATATTTTTTGCACTTATGATGAAATTCTTTTCTTTTTTTTTTTTTTTTTTTTTTTTTTTTTTTTTTTTGCCTGGTCTTGGCAATATTCATAACTCTCCATTTCCTCCATTTACTCAATCATTTGAGGGGGTCTAACAACCATCCCAACTCCCAACTTCCGCACATGATGTAGCTTTTGGTATGTCGGGCCTGCTGACTAGAAATATGAATGCTCCGAACTATAGGAAGTGTCCAAAATGACTGATACAATAAATAAAAAAGATATACAGCAAGACAAATAACTTTTTCATGTAGATATATATATATATATATATATATATATATTCAAAGAAAAGAGTTTTGTGGAGAGACAAGAGCATATATATTGGAAACTAGCTATCAAACCAGAAATGGTTCAAAGTTCAAAGAAAAGACACATTCTGATCTATATATTGGCAAGAATATATGTATTGTTCCCACAATTCAAATTAAGGAAGACATCATTAATTAGGGTTTATCTTTTTAAGTGTTCATTAAGTTCATGATAAGAGCAAAGACAAAAGGGGTCTCTATTCCCTTCTTTAATAAGAAACTATGATCATATTCAATGGGAAATCAATTGGAGATCATGAATTGATATAAAGGCAATCATCATAGAGAGAGAGAGGCACCATTATTAATGTTCTAACAGTAAACTTACGTTTAATTAGCCGAATTCCATGACTAAGAAAATAACTAAACATATGATCATATATATATCCTTATGGGAAGTAGTTCAATTAGGCAAGAAACTTTTTGTACAAAGTTTCCAATTCTATTATATCCTAATCTCTCTATATAGTACTATAGAGGATGCATTTATATATGTCACCAAACACCTAATTTCATGTGCAGAGAATCTTAGTTCAACTTGCTGCTCATTGGAACTAATTAGGTTAACACTATTGCCAGCCTTCATTGTGTATAGGTAAACATGCATATTATTTTTATTCCAAAAATTTAATGCATACATATGAAACTAACAGGATTTGAACCTGAGTTGAAAGGTAAATCGGATGCAGTTCTAGCCTAGAATCAGAAGGTCTCGAGTTGAACAAAAAATGAATAGATCAAAAGATTAAATTTTAATTGGTTCAATGTTGAACTAAATGAGTGTTTTAAGTGTTGATCAATAGACATGACTTGGCTTATCTATAACACGCATGATGATGACTTTGCATATTCCACTTGCAATCGATAAAGAAGTTGAACTACAACATGAAACCAAT
The DNA here is from genome assembly GCA_035221335.1 of Echites panduratus. Classification (NCBI taxonomy): domain Eukaryota; kingdom Viridiplantae; phylum Streptophyta; class Magnoliopsida; order Gentianales; family Apocynaceae; genus Echites; species Echites panduratus. Next base: position 2,496,659 of record JAWZTD010000029.1, read on the forward strand.
TGCATATCTATTATATAGAATATATGTAAATTAAGTTTTTTCATTCATTCTAAGATATGAGTACTAACCCGTAAATAGTATGAATCTGCTTTGTCAGAAGAAAAAAAAAAGATATTATAATTAATTTTAACTAAAAGATAGATATCTTTTAAAAAAAAAATGTTATCTTCAATTATTGTATCAAATTCTTGCGCAGGGCACAAGTCCTTAGTCCAGTTGTGGAAAGATTTGTATGGCAAAGTACAATGAATTTAGTGGTGGCCTCTTTCTTGGCCTAGAGTGTGAAAACCCTAATTCATCATTTTTCTTTCTTTTTTGGCCCTAAATAATTAGAAACCACAGCATTTTTTATTATTATTGTTGTTATTAATATAATTATATTGATGAGATTGTAAGATGTAAAATTTTTTAATTTCTTTTTATAAAATAATTAACATAAATTAAAATTAAAAATGTATATTTGTTTTTTTTTAAATAAAAAAAATCGATATTAAATCCAATTTGATAGGAATTTAAAAGTATGATGATCACAGTTTGGTCGGACTGTTCAGATGTGACTGCACATTGTGAAAATAGGTGGGACCCACCATGTGCTCACCAATCAGGTTGCTACTTGACCGGCAGTGTCCTAAATGAGACTGTGGGATGGGATCGTCTCCCTTCGCCTGACCATACTAAAATGGCAAGGAAAATTAGAATTTAAAAAAAAAAAACATCAATCATTTAAATACGTGCCCCGATCAGATCATAATTAACATTAAAAAAATTTAAAAAATATTATGAATTTTCAGTTAAATATAACATTTATATGAAATTCTATTTTTTAAGACCAAAGTTTTCTTTCAATAACAAATTAACTTATTAAGATTACTTACCCTAATCAATGTATTAATGATAATCAGATCAATTAAGTATTTTATCAATTTCTTTAATGACTTGAATATCTATGGCTTTTATACAAAATAATACTTATTCACTTAATACATCCCCCTCAAATATGGGTCTGTCTGAGCACAAATTTTTTATAACAAACCAATATTATTTCAATCTTTTTTTATTATATTATTATATATATATATATATATATATATATTCACTTACTCTAAAGTATGCGGACAAAGAAGAGTTAATTCAACCATATCAATAAAAAAAATTTTAAAAAAGGTTTATAAACACTTAAACTTTTAGCAGTATCTCTCTATAAAAGACCGGTACAAAAGGCCCTTGAATTTTGGCTGAATGTTCATGGATTCATCTGAAATATCCTCATTTCTTGATGTCAATTTACATGACCAAGTTGACAACAAAATAAGTCAGATTAAGATATTCTCACAGCCACATGTCCAGTGAACCTTAGACCAAGGTTCCCTTAGGACTCCCACTCTCCAAGCTTTGGTTAAGTGAATCATTTGTACAATGATTCTCTTTAAATTAGCAAAGAATTTACAGCACTAGAGAGTATATATATAATGTGTATTCTTTTTTACCTTCCTCCTCGTCGTGTCTTTAACTCTAGGATCTCTCCTGTTGTCATTTGTGAATCGAATCCGATAGCTCGGGAAAGAAAATTGAGGTCCTGAGGCTGGGATTCTCTCAATGATATCGTTCCAGGAATAAGGCTTTCAATTAGATTTCATCTCAATATCAGTAGTTTCTTTTGAATTGTTATCAGAATCATCTCGAGGAAGAAGTCCAAGTAGAGGTAAAGGTAACAAAGAGCTGAGGTTGCAAAAGATAATCAAGAAAGCCAAGTTGTCAAATTTGTCCTTAGTGACACCAAATACCTGAGTTAGGCCTGCACCAAAGAGGCCTCCAAGGACACTTCCGCCGTTACAGACTGACATCAGAGTTGCAAAAAGTGTCGCTTCCATATCCTCCGGACATAATCTGGCGGCTAAAACAAGAACTGGCATAAAAGAAGCCTGTAACAGAAACTTAGCCAGATCACAAATTGAGGAACACATTATGTAGAACAGAGAAAGACACACATTTAAGAACCATGTTACCTGACTGAGAACTGTTATAATCAATGAATCCCCCATGGAGAACCACTCATCACTTATCCCAAACTGCCTGTTTAAACCGGTTACAAGGAAAACCTTTTGCAAACAAAAAATCCGTTTCAAGGAACTAACAAGAAAGAGGGAAATTTTCCAATAATGAAATAGGAGGATTTAGCACATGTACCTGGGTTGCTCCTAGAGCTGCACCAATGATTGTAGTTGCAAGAAATATCTTTCTCAGAGGAACACTTTTCAGAAAACCATTATAGATTCCCACGCCAAGAAGTGATGCTACTGAAGTAACAAGTTTCACCCTTCCAAGGAATTCCGGAGTGAAATGAAGTTTATTTGTGCTATAACCAAAAAAGGAACATAATTGGCAAGAGGTTGGAAAATACATGGAATAAATAAATTTATTAAAGACATTTAATAAGTAACATACATAAAGAAAAACATTGCAGAATCTGATTGAGGTGTTGCCTGCCATAGGAAAAGAAATAATGTGGGGAGGAATACATTGGGCTGCCTAATTGTGGCCCACAACTGAATGATTTTATTTCTTGATATCTCAAAAAAGCCAGGACTGTTCAAGGAAATATTCTGACCCCTTACTGCACCTGGCACAGGCTGCTCTTTCACAAGTACAGCGACCCCCGATGTTATCAAAGGAAGCAATGCTGTTAGCCCAAAAACAAACCTGGAAGTATTACAAAGTCATGAACAAGCAAGAAATGAAAGCAGAGCTAAAAAAATTTGGCCCAGACAAGCCATACCTCACTCCATAAGCATCCACTAGGGAGCCACTAAAGTAAGCACTAACTACTCCACCGAAAGCAGAAGAACCCCAACACAGTGACTGAAGAGATCCTGACACACTCTGAGACTCGCCACGAGCCCTCTCAACAACCATGGAATCTACAACCTGATAAAAGCTTCAGTATTCTGTGCTAACCAAACATTCTGAGTGCCACAGAATGGATAACATAGAGATTGAGGAGTATTGGTTTAGTTTTTTTGCATCACATAAATATTCTACTTTCTGGTTCCACACATTCAAAATTCCAAAAATCTACAGCAGTGGAATGTCCAAAAAATGTTTAAGTTGAGAATGCCCTAGTAGGTTGTATCTAAAAGATGTCAGGTATCACAATGATAAAACACGATTCATTTAACACAAGAATAACCTTCTCCATAATTATAATTGACAAGTAATGCAATTTACTTACAACATCTGACATAGCAACAGAAAGGGATCCAATAAGAATGTACAAAGCAGCACTATACTTGCTATCAGCCAACGTGGCCATCAGACTCCACGAAAGTGCTCCAAGAAGCCCAGATAAAACCAAGTAAGACCTTCTCCGGTACCCAAAAAGTGGGAGAGAATCACTGCAATGAGAAGGGCAGGCAAACTCTCGTTGAAACAGAAACTTCATGACAGAAAAGACAGGTGAGACAAGCATTCTTTACAAGTATAACTGCACCTCAGGAATCCATAAAGTGGTTTAATGAGCCATGGTATTGATCCGAAACCAGTTATAACAGCTGTCTAGTCAACCATAGGAAATGTCAGTCCTTAATTGTAAAAAGACACATTTCAATTCACATCTCCAAACAAAGCATCTTCTATCACAAAGAAAGGTGCCTCAGGCCATTGTATTTTTACTGAAACAAAAGAAAGCATCTAAATCTAACAACACAGAGAAGGCCATCAAGAAGAATGACATACTTGAGGTAGAATGAACTACAACAACCATTCAATGAAGAAAGGAATCAATGGGAGATCTTCAAAGTTGTCAACAATTTCATGAAATGAACTTTCCGACCTAAATAAAAGGTTTGTAGACTCTTAACTCCTTACCTAAGCAGACAATCCATCATGTGGAGCTCATATTTTCTGTCTTGTTGAGCTCCTATGGCTAATCAGTGAAGTGGAGTTCATATGATCACTCATAAAAAGTAGTTTTACAAGCATCCTTTCAAATTTTGTCCCACCAAATACTTGTATAAGCTTTACATGCATATATGCAAACAGGTACAGGGGATAAAAAGTGGCGGAAAAGAGAACAATATACAACAAATCAGTTGTTAAACTGTATTTTGAACATAAAAAAGGTAAAAACTTGCAAATCAACCAAGGAAGCGGGCAAGCAGAGAGTAAAGAATCTTTAAAATCTGTTTACTTTAGAAGAAAAAAGTTAAGAAAAGGTAAATATGGAGCCTTACTTACAAAGCTGCAAACATACTAGGTCATTGAGACAAAAGGAAAATGTAAACCAAATCTCAATTTATCAATGAAACTGATGATAATTAACAAAAACAGGATTAAGATCATTAGAATATACACTTGACATAAATGCCATATAACAACACTATCTAAATAATGATGAATTTTGTATTGTATTAGCTGGAAATAGCATTCCCAGCATCCTCTATTTCATTAATTTTCTTTCCTGGATTCCTCTTCCGCAAAAAAATGAAAATAGAATAAAATAAACTCCACCACCACCAACAACAAAAAACTACACACAAACACAAAACACACCTGACACCTTAACTAAGCTGATAATGTAGAGGTATGGAGGATCCTACTAACAACTAGTTTGGATGGGGAGATTTAGAGAGAAGAGAAGGGATTTGAAGCAAAAGATAAAATTTTGATGAGTTGGAGAGTTTAAGTGGAAAGAATGGAAGAGAAGTGAAAGGGATGGAAAGCATCTCCTAGAAAGAAAATGGCTTCTCTCCAAAAGTGGAAAGAAATGGAAAGAAGGGGAGGGAAAGTCTCAATAATTTTTTGAAGTGACTATTTTGCTCATAACATAAATATATTTTAAATAAAATTATGCTTTGCATAATGAGTTCTAAAAAATGCTCTTCCTTCTTTTCTTTCTAACTCTCAATCATAAAAGATTACTTTCATTTCTTTCCGTTTAACTCTGAAACAAATGTAAATCATCTCCCCTTATTTTCCCTTCTCTTCTCTCATACTTAAGTTTCTCCTTTTTTCTCATCTTTAAAACTCACAAACTAGCTGTGAATCTATTAAACATTGCAAGAATATGGCATACCTCTGCAGGATCCAAATGCAGCTCATCTTTGAAGTAGAAACTGACAGCAAGCCTGGAAATCCCCAAAACACCTTGGACAAAGTATACCATTGCAACTGCTATATTATCTGGTGTCAGGTCCACTCCAAACAGCCTCAGGGAGGTAACAGAATATCTTTTCTTGCGGATAGCATTTATGCTAGATGAGCTAGTATCTTCGGCCACATTGGTCGTTACCATATCTCCTTTTCCCGCACCTTGATTAGAAATATAGGACATATGAGAGAGAAAGAAAGATTTCAATAAAGGAATAGTTCAGAAGCCCCACTTTCAAATCTCAATGGCATTACAAGAAGCGCATTTTACATATCAATCAAGTATGGGACAAATTACACAATCGAAGTGAGAAATTACCATAACAATCTAGACTATGTAGGACAGGATCCCTTTCCAGTAAGCTAGATATTTTCAAGAATTTTTTAAACCAGAAAGTGAGGTTTCTGTGGTCATTTTGTTAGAAGCTATCATTTAAAGCACACAATTATTAGGAGACTGTTATCAACAAAACTAAGCATCACAAAAATCTAGAAACATTCAGCAAAATAACTTAGGATGGAAAACATGTTGAATAAGACAAAGAAACTGATTATTTGAACGTTACCTCAGATTACCTAAAAGTTAAGAATTAAGATTCTAAGCATCAAATCATTAGAGGTAGATTGCTGTCACTATAAGAATTGATGACACCCTTTCAAGAAACTCTAGAATATTCTCAGTCTAGATCACAACTCAAAACTGAAAAGGTTATTCTTGAAATGTTTCTACCCTAGACCAAAAACGTATAGCCACAAAATATTGGGTGCCATATGTTTCTCCTCAGCCAAGAGAACAGAATTCCACACAAAAACTCCAAAAACATATAATTATCTACAATAAATTCCGACGAAGGTTCCCCAGAGCTGAGTTATAAATTTTGTGCCCTACCTTTTGCCAAGCCATTTAGCATCATCAAGAAGTCTACTTGTCAACATTTATTTTCACTATTTCTGATTCACTCATCACACTACTTCTGTTCATTTTCATTCCCCCATTCTCATACTCTTAACGTATCATTCCGATGCCCACAATGCTCAAGAAAACACCTTTCTGTACTAAAAACTAATACAATAACCATCAAGATCAGTTATTGTCCATTCCATTGTATCACGAATAAGCATATTGCTCTATAACATGACATTACTTTTATAATTAACAGAACTTTTGAAAACCACACCAGCTCATCAGCGCATAACTCAATTTAAAAACCTAATGAAAAATCACAAGAATTTTTTTTTAACGGAAGTATGATTTTTTTTTATAAAGAACAAGTGCTTGTCGCCTATAGGTCAATAATCAACAAAAAGATAACACGTACGATTCCGAGAATCCAGGAGAAGTTCAGACTCGGAGTCAGGCAAACGGGTGGACGAAGTCGGTAGAGAGACCGCCACGGACATGTTGGATTGCAGAGGAGGTCTGCGGCGGAAGACGGCGGCGATAGAGGACCGTCTACGGCGGGTGCGAGAGTGATCGGGAATAGGAAAGATGGAAAGGAAGGAGAAAATTGGCTTTTCGGTCGGTAAGATTGAGAGCGGAGAAACTAACGTCGCCATTAATTAACGGTTCTTAACGGCATTCGTACTATTGCTTGTTTTTTAAATAGAAAATGGAGTGCAATTCTCGAATCACGAGGTCATCCACACCCTCCAAAAACAAAATCAAAAATAATTTCATATATTTATAAAGATTTGTTTTTCAAAGAGTGTATTGTATTGTTTGCTTTATTTTTCATTTAAAATTAAATATTTTTTTTATATTGATAAATTTTAAGAGAATTCACATTAAAATTAAATCAAATATTTTTCTTAAATGCTTATAAGTCAAAATTGTCACATTTAATTTAAAAGAAAAAATAGTAATGATCATTCGTTGTTCATTCAAATATCTCAATGGTTAAAGTAATAAAAATATAAATCATGCTCATAAGTTTAAATTTTATAAATATCCTTTTATACTATATTATATCTTAATTCACGTAAAATATATATATATATGAGAATAATCATTCATTAACTAGTTTTAAGAAATATTTATATATAAAATAGAATGTTCTTGAATTGAACATTTATCAGATTAATTACTTTTGTAAAATAATATAAAGAAATTTCAAATTGAAAGAATTATTCTGGTGTGATTTCTTAAAAATATAACAATATGTGGTCAAAAGTTTTGTAGAAATTTGGGCCTGCTTAGGATTGGTGACATGGGCTCGAACACTACGAGACTCATTTGTTATGACGATGAAGCCCTTAAACTTTTATAAAAGCTAGCAGCCTATCCAAGAAGTAACAATCTTTTTTTTTTTTTTAAATCAATCTTGAATACATTATCTTAATAATATACACCTTATATTTTGCTTTTACCACTGTTATCATCGTGTTATATATATAAATATATATATATATATATATATTAGACAATTACGAGTCATCATAACTTGTGACAAAAAAAGATTTTCAATCCCTTATAATCTATCATATTTTTTAAAATTACTTTTTTTTATAAATAATCTGATATCTAATTCCCTGATACGGAAAAATATAAATTGTTAAATGTATATCACCTAAAAAAGTCATTATACATTCTCGTTTCATGAACATGATATACCTAGTTTTCTTCTCGCTAATTTAAACATGATAAATTAATAAAAACATAAGTGAATTCTCCCACACAAATTCTCTCTTTCTTCTCCCAAATTCTCAATCCATAAGTACCCAAAGTATGCCAACAAGAATAATGTACCAACTTATCCATAGTAAAACATGAATGTTGGAAAGTGTATGGAATAGAGATCAATAGAAAGGGAAAAAATAGATAAGTTTCACTTAATATCACATGGAGAATATTTTTACTCGAAATCTTTTATATCATCTTTTACGTTACCAATAAAAATTACACATTTATATCTTTTTGGTGATGTAAAAAATTAGATAGAAGATGGATGTAGAATATCGTGAACTGTTTGTATATTTTGACTGGGATGAAAAACATATGATTGGTAATAGAAAGTAACATTTTCACATGCACTTTGGTTAAGAGAATTTGGACAGCACAAAGGATAACAAAAGAGTCATCACAAATGAAAATCCATCCTTAGGAGAAAAAAAAAAATGGTCCAAAGGCATCTCAGTTCTCACCCATGGCATATAGGTCCCCATGTATACTTGTCTCCTCGTTAGTAACCACTCTTGGACCAGAATGGACATAAGGACTATTAACTTTCGGATTCCAAAGGGACCAAATACATACACACTAACAGATTATGGCCCTTCCATTCCACCTTCTCTCACCCTAAGATTAGAGCCAAAAAATGTTCAAACTTGTAATGAAGGCACAGTTTTGATTGGTTATTTTGGTCTCGATTCCTCGTTCCTTAATACATAATATATATATATATATATATATATCAATTGAAGTCATTTTTTAATTTAAAAATAATTGATTCATTCCATCTGAAATAAGTGTTTTAACTTGGGTTTAAATTGAATTTTTTATTTTGAACAAACATCGGATTCAATCTAAATTTACATTTTACGAAATTAGATGATCTCATCCATTTGGTCAATCCAAATTTATCCTCAAGTTACGATTTTGACACGGCCCTAAATAACAAATTCCACTTTAGTTTTTTACTAGATATATATCTATATCTGATCTCTAAATATAAAAGAAGTAGGTAAATCACAATATATGTAAAAAAAACAGATAAGGACTATTTCACAATATTTTTATGAGCAATTTCTATATGGACTCTTCAATATTAAAGAAAATAAAAGGGGGTGTGTACAAAGAACTAATGATGACAAAAAAAAATTGTCCAAATGGTGGTGCAATGCAACAGTAATTATTCTCTTGCTGTAGGGAAACAGAAATAAAGTTGTACTCTTCAAGCTGGTTGCTTAACTTTAGCCAACTTTTGGAATACCACCAAAGGCTCTTTTTGCGCTTTTGAGAACAAAAACTCTACTAGTACACCTATGGGTGGGGGCGGCTGGTGTGTGGGATGGATGGTTATATTTCATTTGTACCATGAACTTGAAGCATGTGCATATTGATATTGCAACATCCTGTTCTCCATAGAGACACTAACAACCTGCCCAACTCAAACATTTTCAATCAAGAAAAATAATTTCATAAAAAAAATGTATTTGGAATCCCATCATTACATCAAATGATTCTTGGCAAATTCTTTTATAAACCAAGTATTCATGAAAGAAAGCATAGTGAAGCCAATTTCATACCTTAAACTCACAATCTTTTAGCTTCACCAAACCCATAATTCTTAACCTTTTGGTATAAGATATTTGTAGCCGTTATAACTCTGACTCTCACAAAACCTATAATCCATAACCTCTCAGTCGTGAATAAAATACCATTTTAGTTGTTGTGACTTGAGCCTCACCAAATCTGTGTCATTCCCATCATTGATGGACTGTCAACTGAACAAATTCGCTTGACAATTCTGCAATAGAGAAGTGACATTTAGTTTAAACTCATAACCTTTGAGCTTCACCGAGCCAATAATCCATAACCTTTTAATCGTGAATAAGATCTTTGTAACTGTTATCATTCAACCCTCACAAAACTCACAATCCATAACCTTTCAATTGTGAATAAAAGACCATTTTAGTTGTTATAACTTGAGGCTCACCAAATCTATTCCCTTCCCATCATTGTTGATAGACTGTTTTATCAACTGAATAAATTCGCTTGTCAAGAAAAAACAACTTTGCAATATAGAAGTGACATTTATCGCTCTTATCAAACCCATAACCCATGACCTTTTGTCTTACCAAACCCATAACTAAAACCTTTCAATCATCCATGGATGATACCTACTGCTTATCACACAAAAACAACTACTATAGATCCGTAGTGTCAAAGTTTTGGAAACAAATATGGCAACTCAATTAGACCGGGGCTAAGGTCCAAAGAAATCAAACAAAACAATGGTGTAAAAAGGCAGCATGCTGATTCAGGGCTCAAAGCAAAAGGGCAGAGTTAAAAGCACTGCAAGATTTTTCAAGTACTTAATTGCTAATCCCAAGAATCAGCATCTAATTGCTCTGAATTCCTGCTGCAGTTACACAGAATTATTCTGTTTAGAAGTCATACTCAATCAGTGATATAAAATAATGGCAATCAATCCTACTCCCCCCAAGTATTTTAGGACTACTCTAGAGGGCCTATATATATAATGGCAAAATATGGTGATGACATCAAGAGATGTGCATAAGAAGACAAAAGTAAAATAAAGAAAAGAATCTACTCAATTGAGGTCATTGGTTTTTTGCTGCAGAGTGCTTTTAATTATGAGCCAAATAGCATTATATAATAAGCATTAATAATGGAAGAAGTTCTTCTTGATCTAAACATCATCATTACAATCATCAATCATATCAAATACAAAATACTGTAGACAACAGCAAATAACCTAATCTGAAAACAAGCAATACACTTTCGTTTTGTTTTTGCAAAAGGAAAACCATCAAGAACAGACTCAGTTCAGTTATCGATGGCGTATACAAGAACTTCTAGTACTACTATTACTACTACAATTATCATCATTTTTTTTGTTCTCTGATGTATTTAAAAAAGAGCCCTAAACTGAGTTCTTCAAGTTAAAGATTGAAGATTCTTTATTATTAGCTAAATGGATCCCAGAAATCTGTCATGGAGAATGGTTTCTCTAAAAATCATCAGCAGATTCCTCTGTTATTCCCATTGCTTCTTCCAATATCATTTCCTCATCCCGGCACTCAATGCTGCAAAATGCCTTTTCACCTCTGCAAGATGATACTTTCTTAACAATTAGAATCAAGAATTACTCATGAAATACATCAAGAAGTCCAGAAATACTTGCAATAAGTTCTAGTAGATCATATTTTTTATAAGTTCATTTCAGAACCTGCCTTACAGAACCCATTTGAAATGAAGGAACTTCTCCAAAGACTCCTTTCAGATATTTCTAATGTGTTTTACAATTCTTTATATAGCAGAAAGATGAGAGATTAAAAGAACTTTAGCTTACCTGTACATGTATATGTCTTTTCCTTGGCCCAAATTCTTCATGCATTTGTGGCAGAAACTAAGAAAATTCTCAGAGGGATAGCTCATTGAACGGCTGATGGGTGGTAAAGAATTTTCTTTGCTTGGTGAAGAGATTCCAAGATTACCATAGCAACTCTCAACAACACAATCATCAAATATATGGGTTGTTTTTGGATTTGGACCATGAGATATCACACGAGTGTATTCCTCTGAAAGTTCCATTTCACTCAAAGAAAGGCTGCTAAAATCCAGAGGAGAATTCGAGCTTTCAAGGCCAGAATTTGAAGATCCAAATGGGGATTTCTTCACAGGAGAAGGTGAAAAAACAGGTGAAAATGGCATCTGAGAGTTCTTAGTCTTGATACCAAAATCAACTGGAGACATTGGTGAATCAACTGGAGAATTAACAGAAGGAGGCAGATGAGGGATTTGAATCTTCAATTGTGAACCAAATAAAACAACTGAATTCTCGGGCTTAGATTTTGAATCAGATTCTTCATGAGTTAAAACATCAACTAGGCCAAGGCCAACACCTCTTGAGTCCAACTTCTCCCAATGAAGTTTATTTTCTGGTTTGGGAGTTCTGGGAGTGCTTGAATCTGACCAAAAAGGATTCCTCAAAGCAGAAAATGACTTACTATCAAGAATTGAAGTTGGACTCATTAAAGAATCAGGATCAGGGAATGACTTTTGGGCAAAACCAGTAAAAAGCTTAGGGGAACTGAATAGAGACGGAGGAGACTTTTTAAAATCCGCCATGGAAGTTCACTGATGATTCGCCTAGATCCTTTCCAACACAAACTTGTATCCTCTAGATGGGTATCCAAAAAAATATCTCAGATGAAACTTCCAGAAAGAAAAACAAAAATCCAAAATAAAAAAGGAAGAATTGAGAGAAGCACCTGCAATGGGAAGAACTTCAATCAGAAATCACCGTCAGGTTTGCAGCAACTAAAGATTTAGAATAGAACAACCCACAATCTAACAATTCAATAACCATTAATTTCTTTCTAGACCTAGTACGAACTCAACATAAAAATCTCATCTTTAGCCAATCATGAAAACCATAAAACTCAAAACAGCTGACCCATAAATGCTCTGTGTCTACTCTTCTACCTCAGTAACTTCCATTTCTTTACACGAAGAAAGAATGCAAAGAAAGAGAAAAGACTCACACTTTTTTCCCCGATTTTCACGCTATTGCTTCTCTATGTTTTTTCCAGTAAAGAAAAAAAAAATGTCCCCAAAAACTCTCAGCAGGAATCACTAAAAACCAGACATGCAAAGCCACACTCACTAGTCGTCATCATCACCGGACATTAATACATGCAAACAAAAAAAATTCTACATAAAGCCCTTTTGAGTTTCTCTCATCCTTTTTCTCTTTTGTTTGCTTTTATCACCCCTTTTGTTTGTATCCTCTACTATTATTAGTTCAGAAAAAAAAATTTTTTGATTCTTTTTCTTTATACAGATTCAGAACCCCTTAGAAATAGACAACACCCACAGCAAAATCAAAACTATCTTAAAAAAAAGGAAAAAAACCAAAACCCAAAGCAGAAATCAAATGGGACCTTACTCCTTACTAATCAATCCCCTTTTCGTCTATATCTTTAAGGATCCCACTAGACTTCAGGTTAATTAGTACTAATTTCTACCCTTTTTTTTCTAATTTCCTTTAACACTCAAGAATGTAACCCTAATCCATGAAAGAAAGAGGGGAAATGGAGGAGGAGGTGGAGAATTGAGGTGGACAGGAGTCAGGGGCTGTGGTGTTGGGAGGTTAGTAAGGACGCGTGTGCATGGGAATCAGTGGTTTTTTGTTGATGAAATGAAACCACCTTCTGTATGATTTTTTGCATTTTCTGGTAAAAGTTTTTCTTTAAAAAAATGTGGATTTTGCTCCCAACGGTGACTCCTGGCCCATGCAGTGTGGAGTGACGACATAGTGGGGTTAATTTTAGTAATTAGGCAGCATTTGTAAGGCCTCGTTTGTCCCAAAGAAAATAAAATAAAAATTTGACTTTTAGTTAAGTTTATTCAGGGTAAAATTAATTGTTTCTCTTTATAATTAAATTACTTCTTTTGACTTTTATTTATATTAAAAAAAATTTGATTTAATTATTTTAATATTTTAATGTCATATTTTTAATAAAAATTTAATTAAATCAAAAAATAAAATATCTCTTTAAAGATATTCTATTGGATGGAATTATAAAGTTAATATCATAAATTTTAAATTTAAATTCTACTAATATATTTATAAGTTAAATTCTATATATATTCATAAATAATAGCTATATATTTAAAATAAATAAAATAAAACATTCAATTGAAAGACTATATATAAAGAAAAGGAAATAAGTTTTTTTATGAGATGTATGTATAAATTCAAACCTATGAAGTATTATATGTAAGTAATAAGTAAAAGTAGTGTTATTTGTTAATTCAAGGACACTTTACTCGGTAGAATAATAACTTCCTCAAATATAATTTTTGAATTCGAATATTATTAATATTCTCTTAAATAGATTCTATGCATATTTAATGGCTATAAAAAAAACAGAAAAGAAAAAAGAATTGAGGTTGCCGAAAATGGGGAGAGCGGAAAGAAAGAAAAAGGAAAGAGGGAGGAGAGGTGGAGAAGTCACGGGCTGCCCCAGTTGCATTGGGTAGATCCATTGGGCCACTCACTATTCGTACTCCCATCACCAACGCCTGCGTCCCCTACTCTAGATAAGACGTGGGCCCCTTCGACTGCAGTTCAGTGGGCTAGATTCTGCCTGGATCCCACTCCCACCTTTTTAAAAATATATATTAATTAATCTTAAATGATTTTAATTTTAAATTTATGTAATAAGATTTAAATTATTAATTTTTAAAATATAAATATATTTATATAAAATATTTTAATCTTATTTTAAAGATTTTTATTTATTTAAAATTAAATATTTTATTTTGATTTACTTGCATTTTAACAAAAAAATTATATATATTTGACTTATTTCTATCGTAAATTATAATTAAACGCGTAATTTGGTGTGACGAAATGGACGTGCAATAAATGATAAGCATGGGAAAATTTTTAGTCAATCCTCTGGAAACTTCATAAATGGATTATGACTCAATTTGCTCAATAAGTTCAAGATTTCCATCCAATCTCCAACTTATCTTAATATTAATTTCAATTTCTTTAGGGACATAAGTGACATTATGGTCAACAAGTTAATGATAAATATGATCTTGTTTCGTCACAATGTCATTACTATAAAAAAGAAATAATTGAATGAATATAAGTAATGATATGTTACCATTGACATTAATGACTTTTTTTTTCGAATGATTCAAAATAATAAATTTTCATGATTTGAAGATGTAACATTTACGAAATAACTGACTCATTTTTAACACGTTGAGTGACTAAAAATTAACCATATTGGTATATGATTTCTTTCCTAAGTTGTCAGATTCATGTGGAAATTAGCCTTTTCAAAACCATCAACAAAAAAAAAAAAAAAGATTAGATAGAAAGACATGACACCACCAAAGAAATTTCCAAAGCCCTTTGTTGAATTTAACCTCAAATCACTCTCATTTGTATTGGTACATTTCAATCAAGTCATCCAATGGGCAGACCAAGGGGTCCTCATAATTGCTTCCAAATCACTTTAAAGGAATGTGAACAAGAAACTTTGCTACATTTCATGTATTAAAGTTAATTACTATAGTTAATATATAGGGTAAGGAGGTGAGATTTATAATTAAATATAAATAATATGTTTAATCTGTTTTTAACGATTAACTTTTTATATATCAATACAAAATTAAATTACTATTTAATAGCTAATCTTGCATGCTAGTTTTTAAATAGAAGAGATTCCCAGTCGTTATAATGGCCGTCAATGTAGCTCGAGACATGATAAGATTCATGGAGAGCTTCTCGACCAAGACTTAGATCATTTCTGTCCCTCTGTGTGTTCTCACTTTGATCCAAGAAAAGTACCATTTTCTTGATGTATATTTCTTGATATAGCCAATGATGGAGTCCTTTCCTCAATAAGATTGCCAAGCCATCCTTCATCTTTTTCAGTGTATTCTTACACGTACTAGAATCAAACCTTTCATCAAATAAGAAGAATTCAAAGCAGCTGATGCCATGGATTTATTTCATTTGTCCTTAATGCCTCATGGTAATCAAAACATATCACATCAATGAAAGTGTTTTTATACAAATTCAGTCCTTATAAATATTACATACATTAATCGTACTTAGTCATTTTAAAGGGTTTTCTTTAAAGGGATAATGAGATGATGAAATATCATGAATTAGGTGCATGCCTTGGATGGACTTTTATTAGCTATAATGGATTAATACACCAAACAAGAAGTAGATTAAAAGGTTTCATGAAATGTCAATATCCACAGTTTGAATACCATATGGGCTCACCATGGGGATGTCCTTTCAAGGCTTTTATTATCTTGAAAAATTGGGAGGAGAGTAAGTATATAAATGATAATGTTATGGGATGCACGATTATTTATTTAACAATTAATTATTAGGTCGAATAGTTTTTATATATATTATATTTAAAATATTCTATAAAAAATTATTTATTAGATATATTTTATAAATTAAATTTTAAAAGGAGAAATTAAATGTTTAAGGCATTTGATAATTTTTTTCTAGACAAAAAATCTATTAGCTTAATAGTTGACTATTGAGTGTACTAATATACTTTATAGTATAATATATCTTATAATATAATGAAAATAATAAATAATGAAAATGTTATGAAGTGCATTTCTTATTTTTTAGAGTATAGTCATGTACCTTTAGGTTTAGTTTATTATTTTAGTATATATATTATATTTACAAAAAAATAAATTTAGTAAAGATTTCATTTTTTAAAAAATAAAAAAATAACTGAATTAAAGTTTGACTGTTATAAACTTAATAATGTATTTTATATAAAATGTATTGTATCCCATAGATAATGCCATATAAATCTATATCTATATATATATATATATATATATATATATGCCAATAATGTTATTGGAAGCACAAGGGACCCTATTGGAGTTAAGATAATAGAACCTTTCAATTGATATGAATTGAACTAGTGAGACAAGGCAAGTCCCATGTCACTTCAATTGGTCCACATAACAATATCATGAAGAAAAGATATAAAGAGTGTGGCAATTTCAAATATTAGTGATTGTGTGGCCAGACCCCTTTGTGAGTATGTTTCTGATTAGATAAGATTTGTGATTTATGCAAGAAGATTAGGCCAAGATTTGTGATTTGGGAAAGGTTGCTAGTCTTCTTAATTATGCCCTTTTTTGACCACTAATTGAGACTCATATTGGTGACCTTTGCTTTGGCAAACAAAAGTAATGGAAATTTTGGCATGACAGCAAACAATGTATTATTACAAAATAAAAAAAAAAAGAAGAAAGAATTATTCTTTTTCAAATTGCATCGAGAAATTATAACATTTCATGGTAAAGTTTTTCCCTATTTTTAGGTTTGTTTTTTTTTTTTGTTTGATTAGCATCTTTCGATGGAAGTACATTTGGAAACTAATTGACAAATTCAATGATTTCACATACTATGTTAGGGACACTTAAAACAGGAAAAAGAGGAAGTCATTAACAACATTGTTTATCATTCTTCCTTTGTCTGATACTTATAGAATATTGTGCTGCTTACTTTCACTAATCTTGTTTGCAACAATTGATTTGCTGCTCTTTTATGGATGATCCTTTTAGGAATGGGATATGCCTTAAAAGTGGTTTTCAACTCCATGCTCTGGACCTCAATTATTTATTAAATATTTAGATCCATCCTGATCAATACATATTAAAATCATATATAATCTTGATATGAGATGTGATATGATAATCAATCCCCTTAAGATCAAATAACATTTTAATTTTAACTTGACTTAAACACAAACTCTCTATTAATAGCTTTTGTTTTGTGTTGAATAAATTTATTCAACATGCAAATAACTTGTGTAGAAATCTAGGGAATACATAAAGTTTTAATGCAAGGTTATTATATAACTATTTAGTATATCTTTCTATAAAAAAAAATATTTATACTGATATTAATTGGTATTTTCTATCCAACATACTTTCAATAAGAGGATATAAATTGATAAATAAATAACAAATTATCTCATGCAAGAAAACATGAACAATTTGACAAAAATAAGATTGAGTTCGTAATTAGTTTTTTTTAATTAGATTCTAACTCGTTTCGATTCAACTCAATTACATCTATATAACTATTACCATGAGTGCATTAAGTCCTTGACATGATTGAAAAATTTAAAAGATTCATAAAGGGAATAGGTATGATGAGTGTCTATTCTTGTAGTACAAATGCATGAACAAGTTGAATGAGGGGAGAGGTCCCTTTTCTACATACTTAATGTTTGTCCTATGACTAGTGATTATTATTACACAACAAAGCTTTGTACTATTCCTATAGCTACTCAAGTTTTTCTCTTTGGCACATTGTTTTTCTTGTAAATGTGCTCCATTTTTTTCATCATTATGGGATTTGTCAAAGGGAAGTTGGAAAATGATGTGGACCGGTTTTGCACCTTTTGAGAAAGCATGTAAATCCAAGAACTTTGCATTAAGTTAATTTGAGAGGACCATATTTCCATGTGGTAAGTACCAACTAGCCTCTAGTACATACAACTTAAGTTAATCAAAATTTAATGTATATTTATTGCTCCTTTTCTTACATTTATCCATATAGTTATTTTTTATTCCAATTTCTTATATACTTTGATTAAGGTTTTTTTTAAAATGAATCAATATATTATTTTTTACATCCTTAAATCTGTAAAAAAGGTTAAAACGATTAATATTTTGATCTAAAGTATGCAATTTTGAATTAATTATAATAGTGTAAGTTCTTTTGAAATCACTTACTTTTATAACAATGCAAGATTCACGAAAAACTGATTCATAGATAGAATTTATCTAATCATCATCTATATTAGAACAACTTATCATAAGTAAAAAATTACTTTGAGTGTCACATTTTGATGATAGATAATAATAAAAACATATATAGACATATATAATTCCATGGAAATTTGATTTTTTTTTTATATATATATTTTCATCCGAAATATAAAAATCGCAGTAAATAAAAATAATGATGGGAGAAGCCAAAGTAAAAGCGGAAAACAGAAGGTTAAAAAGGGTATTTTGTGCAGAATGATAGAAAAGGCCGAACGGTACTAGAAATATTGGCCCAATAGATAATGGTCCAGAGTTGGACTTGATGATGAGCCAACTCTTCCTATACCCGACCCAATGAATACATTCGTACTTCATTCGTACATTTATTTTTTAAAAAAATATTTAAAAAGTTTTATTATATTATTATTTTGGGTAATGTTATTTGGTCAAAATATTTTTATCAAAATTTGACCAAAATATGTACAATATCATCAATATCCTTATAATAAATTGACTCTAAAAAAAAAAAATTTTTCCCTCCTTTTTACTTTCCCTCCAAATCTATATCATTAAACTTTAACATTAGGAAATTTAAAGTAAGCATTGATAAAAAAAAAAAATATATCATTTAATAGGAGTGTGTATCCAAAATCAAATACAGAAGGAATGCAGGCATTCCTCAGACGGATGAAAGAGGATTGGATCTGTCAAAAGCTCTTCTATATCATTTTCTCTCAAATTCTCTCTCAAACTGTCAAATGCGGATGCGCAAGTGAAGCTTCAGATGCTTTTCCCCCCTTTGCCTTCACAGCTGAGTCTTCCGGAATTGTTTTTTCGACTTCTGTTGTAACTTATATAGTTTCCTTCTCAGCTGAATCATTGCCCTCTTCACCTTGTCAAATTTAGGGTGTGATTGGTCATACCTTTTTTTCCTCCATTTTTCATTCTCCATCCATCAGCACGTAAAATGTATATATTAATTTGATTTCATTTTTTGTTCAAAAACAAAAAAAATTGATACATCCCATCTTAGATGGATGGTTTAATTTAATTTATAAAAAAATTTTCATTTTTGAGTGAAAAATGAACTCCAATTTAAAGGTACATTTTACGGAATTGGATGACACCATCCAAATGGATGGTGTATCCAATCACACCCTTAATGTCCCGGAATCAAGATACTAAATGCCAAGAAGATCAACCTACATTTCTTGACCAAATACTACAGATTTTTCTTTTTAATATATGACATTTTCTATTTTAGTTTCTTTTCTAACTCTGTTATCTTTTTCGTGCTCCCAATGATTGAATATTAGTGAAATTTTATGGTTTTCTGTTTTATAAGAAAATAATGTCGTTTCATAAATTCAAAGCTCTATCAGTTAAATATCACGTGCGCACTCGTTAGTTTGTACTATGCAAATCTCTATACCCACATTTAAGACCTAAATTTATAAAGGAACTATTTTCAAGATAGTATAGAAAATTTAAATTTGAATTTAATTTGAAAATTTATGTAAATTTAAAGAAGGATATTTTAATATTTTTATGCATATAAAATACTTAAAATATCCCTTTTTAATCATTTTGATAATATATATTTTGACCAAAAAGGTTTTTCCTATTATTTTTTGTTCAAGTCTAACGAATATTGATTATATCATTAGAAGTTATAAATTTAACAAAATTATCGAGTCAAATCCACACTCTTAGGTGCCCCATTAATCTCCTTATCCGGATTAAATGTTTTATCTCGATTTATTCAATTTTTGTTTGAAAAAAATTTAATTTAATTTATTTTTAATTTTATAATATCAATTTATTAATAAAATCTTAATTAATTTTAAAAACTAAAAATTTAATTTTAAACATCTTAAAATAAAAATAAGAATATTATTTATTTTATATATGTTTATACATTCTATCGAGAGACTACTAGAGTCAAGATTTTAGAGAAAAAAAATTTATGTGTATAAGTTTGATGCAGATATCATTTAATAACAATAATAATAAAAGGATAATGACATGCTCATTTTATAGCAGCTTGAAGTTTCATTGATTCAACATTCAGGAACCATAATCAATCAAGGGAGAAGATAGCAATTTCATTTTATAATATTGTTTCATCATCTTCCACCGCTCTGTCTGAATATAATACTTTGGAATTGAAACGTTGACAACCCAAGTTTCCTCAATTAATCAGACTCATAAAAAACCCCCAATTCTTTGAACCAAAGAAACCCACAAAAATGGCTGAAAAACCTTTTGAATCATCATCAGAAGGGATTCTTGATTACACCGAGATAACCATAAGACCCATAGAATTATCTGATGTAGATGATCTGATGGGGTGGGCTACTGATGAAGAAGTGAGTCGTTTCTGTACATGGGATACCTATACTTCAAGATCTCAAGCCATGTATTACATCAAGAACATGGCTATTCCTCATCCATGGTCAAAAGTGATTTGCTTTAAAAACAGAGCAATTGGGGCCATTTCTGTAACCCCCAATCCTGGGGATCGTGATAAATGCAGAGCTGAACTAGGGTATTGTCTGGCTAGGCAGTATTGGCGAAAAGGGGTTGTTACAAGAGCAGTGAAAATGGTGATTTCAGCCATATTTCAGGAATGGAAAGATTTGGAAAGGCTTGAAGCTACAGTTGAGGTGAATAACAGGGGTTCTCAAAGGGTACTGGAGAAGGCCGGATTTCAAAGAGATGGTGTTCTTAGGAAGTACAAAGTATTGAAAGGGAGAAGTAGAGATTTTGTTATGTTTAGCTTTCTCCGTACCGATCATCAAGTTGATGGGTGCGGATATTTGCACCCCCAGAAATGTTAAGTGCACCCCTCATTTTTAATAAATCAAAATAAAAAAAGTTAAAA